>JAOTQR010078690.1:0-11107 GCA_025774065.1 Solanum ossicruentum
AGATCATTTCCTTTTTTGTCTTTTTATAATTTATTATTTTATTTTGTTTATATGCCAAATGTCAACTTTTAGTTAATCATTTTTCCACGTCAGCGCCACGTCATCATAATTGAAGTACACACACTTTATATTTTTTGCCAAATAAGTATTTTGTGTTTAATAAGTACATATTTTGAATAGTTTAGGTGTCCAATAGGAACTAGTTTTAGTTGAGGTGTCTAAGTAAAAAATGAGGACAAGTTTAAGTATCTATTGATGAATTAAGCCTAAAATAAAATTGTCAATGCTTGTATTGTTGCAAAAAGTTAATAAAACTTATTAAGAAGAAAAATATTAAAGGCATGAGGAACAAAAAGTATAGATTTGTTTTAGCAAGAATTTTCTTAAGAAATATTGTTTGTGTGATTGATATAGACTGTGTAATTAGCTGCTTTCTGTAATATTTTGGACACAACCAGAAATATTATTAAATAGTTGAGTACTATTTTTGGTAGTAATAGAAAACGTCTTTAACTTTTCTATAAATCTTTCATGGGCTATAATGAGATTTCCTATAGAAGTTCTTTCATTATATTTAAAGGCAGATTTTAGAATGTTCAGGTTATGAGTTTACGTTTGAAGTTTTACTACACTGAATTTCATTTATTATATTTAGAATTTATTACGTATTCCAAGAGCCTATTTGGACATAATTTGAAATTAGGTTGATTTAAAGTTGAAATTTTATTTTAATATGTGGTTTAAATTTTTTAAAGTTATTTATTATTGTTAAGTTGTATTTTTGTTATAGACATCAAAATTCTATAGTTTGTGAACGCTATCAAAACTAATAAAAAACAAATCATAAATCATAAATAAGATATTGATATTTTCTAATGCACCAAATTATAAATCATATATCTTTCTCTCTTTACAATAATGTTTTTATTATATGTCATTACAAACTTTCAGGTGCACTTAAATTTAGAAAGATTTATTGATCAAATAAATCAACAGTTAGAGAAGTAAGCCCTCAACTTATCTCTAACTAACTAGGAGTCAATGAATCAAAATCTACAATTAAGTGATATATAATTTTTACTCAAACAATTTATTGACGTTATCTATCATAAAGTTATTTATTTAATAGTTAAAAAATTAAAAAGTATCTTAAATATTATTCTCATATTTTCTCTGTGTTTGATCTTGAAAATATTGGATCTTCAAGTCGAAATATAAGAATTCGTTTAGTCATAACTTTTAGAAATAGTTTTTGAATATTTTTCCTATAGAATGAGTATTTGTTTGAGCATAAAGATTAATTTAGTTTCTGAAGAAATATATTTTAAAATTCAAAATATGCTTAAATATGTTTTGTGCCAAAATGTAACCATTAATTTCCTTTTAAAATCTGAAATTTTTCCCAAACTGTTATATTATATATATATATTTTTAAAAAAAAAAAAAAAAAAGCCCCATTGATAACGTTTAGATATTTTTGATAGTTTTTTAGAACTTATAACATATAGATATAAGCCATGTTTCATATTTTTCAATGAAAGAAGTAAACATATTATTAAAAGACTATGACCAAATACATTTGTAAATTTCAATTTTAACTTTACATAAATCTAACATTTTAAAAATCTACTATGAAACGATCACTAAAATTTAAGAATTAAAAGTTTAAGGAGTCGTTTGATGTGAGACATAAGATACAATGATCTCATAATAAGGTTATTTTTCTCATGATTTACATCATAATGATGATTTACAATTCCTTGTTCCTTGGCTTTTTCACTTGTCGGTCTAGAATCTTAACCGTACTTCCTCATACCTTAAGTTCTCTTCAATATTTACATCTTCTAAAGGAACTATGAATCTTGGATCACCTATGAATTTTCTCAACATTGACACATGAAATATCATATAGATTAAATGCATCTCATTAGGTAGGTCCACATCATATGCCACCTTTCCCACTCTTCTCAGCACTTTGTAAGGATCTACATACCTAGGGCTCAACTTTGACTTTTTGGCAATGGACACACTCGGACACAAATTGGACAATGTCCTACTTCATTCCATCCTACCAATAGATCTCCCTCAAATCTCTACACATTCTGTAGTGTCGCTTTCAATTAATCGTCATTGGGTACACACAACCTACCTTGATATCGGAGTACATCATCTCCCCCTTGTGAGAAAATTTCTACCTTTCCTTCTTTCACTAAGGCTTTCAACTCAACTAAGGTGGAATCAAGGTCTTGCTTAAACTTAAAATCTTCAATCAAGGAAGACTTGAACCCATGGCACCATCGCACTACCACTTCTGGATTCATTCAACTTTATCCCCAATCTAGCTAGACTATGGACCTCTTTGGCCAACTCCTTTTTTTATCATCTTCGATGTGAGACACAATACCAATGGAGATTCTACTAAGGGCGTCGGCCACCACATTGGTTGTACCTAGGTGATACTTCACACTCATGTCATAGTCTTTGAGGAGCTCTAACCACCTTTGTTACCTTAAGTTCAAATTCTTTTGGATGAACATATATTGGAGGATCTTGTGATTGGTGAATACATCCACATAAACCCCATACAATTAGTGATGTCATATCTTCAAAGAAAACACTACCGTCGCAAGCTCAAGATCATGAGTCAGGTAGTTCTTCTTGTGTGCCTTCAATTGCCTTGAGGCGTAGGCAATTACCTTACCATGCGTTAGTACACACCCTAGACTAATCCTTGATGTATCATAATAAGTAAAGAACCCATCATTTCCTTCTGACAATGGCAATACTTGAGCCTAAGTTAGCCAATCCTTCAAAGTTTGGAAGCTTTTCTCATACTCATTCGTCCACATAAACTTTGCCTTCTTTCGAGTCAACTTGGTGAGTGGGGATGAAATAGAGGAGAAATCTTGCACAAACATCTTTAATATCTTCACGTGATACCACATGCCTAAGAAAGGCAACCTCACTTAGCCAAAACTCTCACTTATCAAAGTTAGCATAAACCTTTTGCTCCCTCAAGGTTTGTAACACGACCCTTAAGTGCTCCATATGGTCCTTCTCACTTTGGGAGTAGATTAAAATATCATTAATGAATACCACTATGAGATGTCAAGGTAGGACTTGAACACCCTATTCATAAGGTCCATAAATATAGCCAGTGCATTAGTGAGACCAAAGGACATCACTACAAATTCGAAATGACCATACCTAATCCAAATTGCATCTTAGGAATGTCATCCCTCACCCTCAATTGGTGATACTCGGATCTCAAGCCTATTATGGAGAAGTGTGTAGCCCGTTGCAATTGATACAACAAGCCGTCTATCCTCGGGAGTAGGTATTTCTTCTTGATAATGACCTTGTTGAGTTACCGATAATCTATGCACTTACGAAGTGGCCCGTCCTTCTTTCATATAAACAAGATCGGAGCACCCCATGGAGAGATTCTAAGACTAATGAAATCCTTCTCCAACAAATCCTTCATTGCTCCTTTAGAACCTTCAACTCCATGGGGCATTCTATATGAAGGGATTGAATAGATTGAGTGTCGGGTAGGAGGTTTATGCCGAAATCTATTTTCCTTTTGGGAGGAACATCTAGTAACTCATCTGGAAAGACATTAGGGAGCTCACTGACAATGGGGACTAACTCAAGGGAAGAAAACATCTTTGACCCTTACTAAATAGTATATGCAACCTGTTGAGATCATTTTTTAGGCTTTTAAGAAGGAAACAAACCGATCTCTACATGAAAAATTTCTACCCTCCCATTTAAGAATGGACTCTTTTGGGAATTAAAACTTGACTCTCTGGGTTCTACAATTAATGGAGACATAAGAGACATGTAACCAATCCATACCAAGTATTACATCAAAGTCCACCATGGAGAGTTCTACCAAATCACAAGGACAACTTTATGCAAGATGGAAATAGGATAATCCTTATAGACTCTTCATGTAACATGGACTCTCCTATGGGGGTACTTACTTCATAATTCTCATGAAGGACCTCGGTGCATGCACAAATCTACTAGCAAGAAAAAGGGTTATAAATGATAAATTTGCCCCGGATCTAATAATGGATATGGATCAAAATTGAAAAAACTCAACATACCAATGACAACATTCGGAGCCTCTTCAACCTATTGGTAACCATGGAGAACATAAAAATGGTTGGTCCTTTGGTATCCTTGAACTTGCCCACCTTGGCCTTGGGATCTCGCACCGCTGCTCCTACAATCCTTGTATAATGTCTGGGCTTCCCATACTTGAAGAAAGTATTTGACCAGCTAGGCACTTTCCTATGTGGAGCCTTCTACACTTGGGGGAACTTGGGCTTTAGGACTCAGGAGCTACCTCTTTGTCTTTAGTAGTCCAGGGAGAAGGAGTGTTAGTGGAACCTCATCCACCTTGCTTTTGTCCATTTTGAAACTTGTGACCTCCACTCCTTTGGTGAGAATAGACCCCACCATCTACCCGATCCCTCTTGGAATCCCTTGCTCTTTTCCTTAGCTTCTCCTCCTCTATTTGCTTGGAATAAGTCATAAATTGGGATATATCCATCTTCTTCACTAGCATGACTGTCTTACACTTCTTGGACACCAAATTCGAAACGTCGGAAATGAACTTTCTTATGCGGGCTCTTAGATGTGCAACCATAAAAAGGGCATACTTGGAGAGCTTAGTGAACTTGAGGGAACACTCCCTCACACTAATATGTGCCTACTTGATGTTGATAAATTCTTGAACTTTAGCCTCTCTCAACTCAATCGGAAAGAATTGATCCAAAAAGGCATACTTAAACTCTTCCTATCCAATGAAACCCGCTCCTTGGCCCTTCTCATCTGCCCATTTCTCGTACCAAATCTTAGATACCCCTTTTAATTGGTAAGCCACTAATGTGACTTTTTCCTCTGAGGGAATACCCATAACAGTTGCTATCTGGTAGGCCTCATCAATGAAATCAATAGGGTCCTCCTCCGTCTTGGAACCATGGAACTCTAGAAGGTTCATTCTCATGAAGTCTCTAACACAAGTGACTAGAGTAGGCACTTGAGGAGGAATGGCGATCTCCTTATTTGCTTGATTGAACATGCTTGGACCAATATAGTAAATGCAACTTTAAACTCTACACCTATCATCTTATTGAAGCGGAGGGGCTTGTTGCTCAGGAGTGCCTATTTGATATAGAGCTCTTCTTAGCGGCATGATCTAGAAACAATCAAAGAGGTCATCGTTAGTTATAGGAAAACCTTAGTCGAATCTAATGGCATGATATGAATAAGAAAAGAAGGGAAGACTTTCCTAAACTGTCTCATAGCCTCTCACTCAATATAAAGTGGCACGCTTCACAAACTTGATGATACTACATTCGTCTTAGTATGCATGTACATCCGAGAAACATTTTAAAACCTCATGCGCTAATACCAATTTTGTAATGACCCAACCTAGAGCCTAGTCGTCACACGATGAATGAGATACCCAAAGGCATCTCACCCAAGCCATCTTTAATATCTCAAACATTCATAGGCACAAACTAAATATTTGTGAAAATAAAATAGGGGAAGGGTCTATAGGGCCATATTATGACAATGAAGCAACATTAAAAAGGAAGCATACACATTTGTCATAAAACGTACGGACTAAACCATAGATGGACGAAAATGATATCGGTCGGCTTCTATCAAATAGAAAGATTCCAAACATAACTACAAAGAATGTAAAAGCCTAAAAAGGCCAACATATACGTCCATGTATGGAATTCATATCAAGAATGAAAATGGTAGAGACCCAAATTAAAAGCACCATAAAAGTACTAGTCTCGAACGCCTAAAAACTAGCCATGAGCTGATGGAAGAGCACATGTTCCTACATGATTAAATCATAAAGGTAGATTATATGTTAGTACTTTTGGAATGTACTAAGTATATGACATACAATGAAAAAATAAAATTGTAATGTCACCATTTACAAGTAAAACATATAGATAGAAATATACTTAAGACAGTAAAGGTACATAAACATGAGCTTAAACATGCACAAGAAAGAACATTTAATATGAACAAAAAAAATGCAAAAAGAGCACATATGTGATGGAACCATATGATAGAGTCATAAACTTTGGGAGTACACCATAAATAATTTATAAGACCATGTGAGCTACTACATGCAATCCAACTTAACCTCCTACATCGGCACGGGGAAACCACTTACTGGGTGATATTTCATCTCTTTACATGCATCTTTTTATAACATAAATGGTCTGCGTGGATCCACTAGCCTAGCCTATAAGGCTCCTATAGTGGCACATATTTAATGGGGTAAAGAGTTGTTTCTAGGGTTCCCTTACCAAATCCCACCATGATGCCTCATTCAGTGCTAAGTCATCCCACGAAATTCTTAAAACATATACTTTATCAATTCATGACACTTTAGAATCAAAAGTAGCAAAGTAGCTCGAACTTAAGGAACCTCCAAGTGAGAATTGTCCTTTCATCTTGGGGACCTTCTTAAACATCTTTTAGGGCAATAATCAACATGCTTATATGTTTGACAAATCATCTCTTTAAAACTTTTCCTTAATTCCTTAATCATCATCATATATCATGTAAAACTTAACTCGAAACTTAATAGGCTAATTTCTTAAATTGAAACATTCATAAATCATGCATAATCATGGAAAAACATTTTTATTCAAACATGGTGAAACAACCCACACTTCAATACTTAAACCATCATCATTAGGGTCATCACCGTTAACTTATTAGGGTCATCACCATTAACTTAAAAACATATAATTACTTAATAAAACATCATAGGATATCATTCAGATCATTTAAAAACATAACATATCATGAAATCATTATTAGCATGCATGGTAACTTGAAGGAACTTAAAGAAAAGTTAAAAAGACATTATGTAGGAGTTTGTAGGTAAAAGAAGGCCTACAAATCAAACTCGTATACCTTGGCAAGCTTTAGAAAGAAGGAATTTGTTGTTGAAGAAAGAACCTCTTGAAACCCTAGCCTAGAGAGTATTTCTTACCTTAGGAACTTTAGACATTGAAGATGAGAGAAAGGATGAGGGTTCTAGGGCTTTAAGGTCTGATTTTAGCCTAAAAGGATCACCAAATGACAAAATTGTCCTTCATTAAAAACTATCGGATCCCATTTATGAGACCCTAATTATGGGCGTGGTTTGAATGATGAACCATAATCCTGGTCATCTTGTTCTCCTTTTCCAATGTTCAGTACCTGTTTTGTTGACCCAAACTATGAGACCCCCACTTACAAGACATCCTCTAACTTACATGTAAAGTCCTTCAACATTTAGCCAAATTTTCACTTCTCTGGATCTTTTTATGAAGACGAACTATGGGCCATGGATGGTCTATGGACCGTCTTGTTAATCGTAGACCATCTTCCTGAAACTCCAATTTTTCTTCATTTCTGGTACCCATAACTACAACGCTTCCTATGAGTCGTACATTGACCCACAGGCTATCATTGGCTTCGTGGTTGACCTCACACTTGAAAACATTTTCCCTTTCCTAAAGTTCATATTAACGGGCCAGACCTACAGATTGAACGGGCCAGACCTGCAAATCGTGATTCCATCAACAGGTCATACACTTGAGCTCACAAATTGAATTTGGTCATTTTTCAGCCCAACTTTTCTGCACTCCCAGGCTTCTAAACTGAGGGTCGTTACAAGCATCAAGTTGTTAAGACACACTATGAAGGTTTGGAAGAGAGTGGTGGAGATGAGGGTGAGAAAAAGAGTGTCTATTTTAGAGAATCGGTTCGGATTCATGCCAAGGTGATCGACTACTGAAATAATTCATCTTGTTCAAAGATTGATGGAGAAATGTAAGGAAAGAAAGAGGGACCTTCGTATAAGTCTCGTTGATCTTGAGAAGGCTGATGACAAAGTTCTGAGGGATTTCCTATGGAGGTGTCTAAAGGCAACAAATGTTCCTATGGTTTATATTAGAGTGATAAAGGACATGTATGTTAAAGCCAAAACTCGGTAAGAATGGTGAGAGGAGACTTAGAGTATTTTCTTGTTAAGATGAGACTTCATCAAGGATCTATGTTGAGCCCTTTTCTTTTTGCCTTAGTAATGAATGAGCTGACACGGTCCATTTAGGAGGAGGTTCCATGCATTACTAAAAAACTGCGAAAATGCGATGAACAAAAATTTGACTTTGTTCATTTTTCAACCAACTTTTCTGCACTCCTAGGCTTCTAAACTGAGGGTCGTTACAAGTATCAAGTTGTTAAGCCACACTATGAAGGTTTGGAAGAGAGTGGTGGATATGAGGGTGAGAAAAAGAGTGTCTATTTTAGAGAATCGGTTCGGATTCATGCCAAGGTGATCGACTACTGAAATAATTCATCTTGTTCAAAGATTGATGGAGAAATGTAAGGAAAGAAAGAGGGACCTTCGTATAAGTCTCGTTGATCTTGAGAAGGCTGATGACAAAGTTCTGAGGGATTTCCTATGGAGGTGTCTAAAGGCAACAAATGTTCCTATGGTTTATATTAGAGTGATAAAGGACATGTATGTTAAAGCCAAAACTCGGTAAGAATGGTGAGAGGAGACTTAGAGTATTTTCTTGTTAAGATGAGACTTCATCAAGGATCTATGTTGAGCCCTTTTCTTTTTGCCTTAGTAATGAATGAGCTGACACAGTCCATTTAGGAGGAGGTTCCATGCACTACTAAAAAACTGCGAAAATGCAACGAACAAAAAAACGACGGACTGCGTCGGTCTAAAATACGATGGACAAAAGGACGCAGTCCATCGCTTTTGTGTATATATTGTTCTTTTTTAATATTAAGTGAAGGACTGCATCTAAAAGTCTGTCGCTTTTTTCGCAAAATTTTTTGCCTTTTTAAAATTTTAATAAATAATTATTTTTAAATAAAAGTGACTCCGTCCGTCGCATATACTCCGTCCATCGCATACATATCTATATTTTTTTAATTTTTAAAATTATGACGGACAATGCGACGATGTTTGTCGCTATATTTATTATATTAATTAAATATTTTAATAACATATAAGTGACGGACGGCATCGCCCATTCTGTCGCTTTTTTAGTCAACGGTCAATTAAGTTTAATGAAGGGCGACGGACATACCGACGCCATCCATCGCCCCTAGGCGTATATAAAAAACCCAACTTTAATTCATTTTCTCCCTTTCAAACACTCATATCCTCTCTAGAAAAAACCCCAGTAGCCCCATATCCAGTCGTCCCCCTCCATCCCCGACCACTGTCCGGCCGCTGGCGCCGCTGCCTCTTAGTCGTTTCCTCATCCCCACAGGTAAGGTAACTAATTTTTTCCTCTCTTTTGGCTTCATTTTTAGTATTATTTGTTATTAACTTGTTAGCTTGCCCATTTCACTTTTTATTGTTAAAATTAGGATAATAGAAATATTCTTTTGTGTATTGTATTGTGAACAAGTAAGTGAAATTATTTTTTATTTTTGTGAGTAAACTTTAAATTTAATTTTTGAAAATTAGTTTATGAATAGAGTTATTTTATGTTGGAATAGTATTATTATGAAGTTATATTGTGATTAGCATAGTTAATTATACAGGTTTTGTGAATTAGCGAGTAATTAACAATTTTAGAGTTTTAGCTAGCTTGAACTTGAGGTTTTTTGAATGAGCTTGTAAATTAGTTTTTTTTTTTGGAATTGAATTGTTGTTGAAGTAAATTATAATGTTGGAATTGAATTGAAGTTAGAATTGTTGTTGAAGTTTGAATAAATTTTTGTTTTTAAGTAGAATTATTGTTGAATTAGTTGAATTTAATTATTGTTGAAGTTAGTAGTGTTTAACTTGAACTTAGATTAAAGTTTAAACTTGAATTTTAAGTTGTGAACTTTAAAGTTGAATATAATATAAAAATTGAACTTTAGGGTTTTTCTTTAAAGTTAAAGTTAGATTTAATTTTGAGCTTAAACTTTGAACTTTATTTGTAAACGTTGAACTTGTATATAATGTAGAACTTGAACTTTAATTTAGGGTTTGTTAAGATTATGACTTTAGTAGTGTTTAACTTGAACTTGGATTAAAGTTGGAACTTAAGTTTTAAGTTGTCAACTTTAAAGTTGAATATAATATAAAAATTGAACTTTAGGATTTTTTAGTTGAAGTTAGATTTAATTTTGAACTTTATTTGTGAACTTTGAACTTGTATATAATGTAGTTTGAACTTTAATTTAGGATTTTTTAAGATTATGACTTTAGTACTGTTAAACTTGAACTTAGATTAAACTTGGAACTTGAATTTTAAGTTATGAACTTTGAATTTGAATATAATATAAAAATTAAACCCTAGGATTTTTTTTTTAAAGTTCAACTTAGATTTAATTTTGAACTTAAGCTTTGAACTTTATTTGTGAACTTTGAACTTGTATATAATGTAGAACTTGAACTTTAATTTAGGAATTGTTAAGATTATGGCTTTAGTAGTGTTTAACTTTAACTTAGATTAAAGTTGGAACTTGAACTTTGTACTTTGTATATAATGTGCTTTAATTATACTTGCAATTTTAAGTTATCAATATTCGTCGATATCACCAATAAAAGTACCACGAGCATAATTAAAAATCAAAAGTGGAGGTATTATTTCAATGAAATTTTAATTATTGTGTATTTATAAATATTTGCATAGTTTTTTAGAGTATTGCTATAGTGATAATGAGTTTTGTTTGGCGTAAGTGACAACATTAGTTGATCCTATTGATAACAAAATTGATTTTCTTGCAAGATCAATTTGTGTCCATCTAGTGTTGACACTTATCTTATTTTTTTATTTTTGTCATATTGAGTTTATTTGGGATAAGTGACCACACTAGTTGATCCTATTGATGAAAAAATTGATTTTCTTGCAAAATCAATTTGTCTCCTTCTAGTGTTGATACTTATCTTATTTTTGGATAGTCATAATGAGTTTGTTTAGTATAAGTGACAACACTAGTTGATCTTATTGATGACAAAATTGATTTTCTTGCAAAACCATTTGTGTCTATCTAGTGTTGACATTTATCTTATTTTTGGATTGTCATAATGAGTTTGTTTGGTATAAAACAC
>JAOTQR010078691.1:0-43091 GCA_025774065.1 Solanum ossicruentum
GAGTTAATTTTGCTTAAATTAATTGAGTTTAGATTGATTCTCGATTTTTGAACAATTTTCAATATTTTTTTTAAAGTCGGTCATTTTTCGGCATAACAACTTCATTCAATTAATTCTTAATAAATATGTAATTTGATAATAGTATTAAGTTAAAAAGTTGAATTACATACTCATGAAAAATTAATGGACTTTTATAGCCCCAAAGACTAACTTAATTCTTAGACACAAATTTTCAAGGTAAACATATAAGAAAGTAAATGGTAATAAACAAATAATATTAGTCAAGTCTTTTCATCTATTCTTATTGAAAAAGTTATTGAAAAATCTAACTTACGAAAAAGTAGCTAAATCCTCTGTCTATAAAATGTAGCTAAATCTCTGTCTACTCTCTTATTAAAATATTTCTTAATGTATTTGATATTTTTAAAAACGGTTCTACCTTTTGTGCTTCCAACTTAATTGCATTGCATTAATATGTTTGTCTCAATTCATATCAAATATAGCAGTTTGTAAAGAATGCAGAACGATTTTGGGGTTTATAAAGAAGAAATAAGATTGTCAAAGTTCTTACTTTTGTTGGTATGCCTTCTTCCTTCTTTCTTTCTTTATTTTTCCATCAATATTTTATGCACATGACTGATTTTGTCATTCCTTTTGACTCTACATCAATTCATTGGTGACTTCTTTTTGTATTCCTTATCTTTTTGTAATATTTTGATGTAGTACTGTTGTTACTTGATATGTAATTTTTCTTGATATTAGCACGAGATTATATTGCAGTGAAATCATGTTCTTGAAGGTATTATAATTTATGTCGACTCTCACCATGCATATTCTTTTATCACTATATAGATATTCATGTTTTTTTTTTAAAAAATTCCAATGCACATTTTGTGAGTTGTGCGTGAATGTGAGTGTAGGATATCTAACTATTTAAATATTAAATAATAATTCTAATGAAAATAAACAAAACAAAACTTTAATCAGTACACCTAAATGTAGAAACTAAAATTTCAATCACTTTTTTTCTTTGTAATTGCACATTTATTTTGCTGTTATATTCCACTAATGCCATGTTAATGATATTAAAACACGGATCGCAAACTGATGTTTACTAATCAAAATTATATTTGTACGTTGAAAACGTAATTAATTATTGTGTACTTATTTTCAACTTTTATTATAAAATCAATTCATTCATATAATTTGACCAGTATCCATTGCGAATTTGGAAAGGCAAAAATATGAATATTGAAAACTATATAAATCATGGTGCGTGAAGAAATGAATATTTTATGCAACCAATATTTTTCCTTTGTAATTCTTTATAGTTATCAGGTAAATACATTTCTTTTTAATTTTTTTGTTAGTTATCTGAAAATACTTTGTACTATTATTATTTGTGATTAAAATTACCTTCACCAAAATTTAGTGTAAATATTCTATGTGATACAATTATATTTATACAACTTATGTAATAATTTTTTGTTGTTGATTTTTTAGATGACTAATAATTTTAAATTAGTTGAAGGAGAGGGAGGTTACATATATGTATAATTATATTGATTGATATACATCAATTAAATATTTCAATTATTACCATTTCTATCACAAATAATTACTATTTTGGTTTAGGTGTTCCCGACAAAGCAGATAATGGTTTACTAGCCTTTCTAAGCAACAAATATGTTGATCGAATTTTTATTCAACTTTTAAAAAATACTATTCTGATTCGACAATATATTCTTGATATGTAAGTCGGTATAGAAGTTTGAAGGCTAAATTGTTTTAAAGAAAGGTAAAAGCTTTATTGAAATATTTTGCAACTATAGTGTAGACATTTAAACTGGTGTTGTGACATATTAAAGAAAGAATTTTTGTCGAGTTGATACTTGAGCTGTTATAAGAATTACATAATTTAAGTCATTTCAATATTGCTTTTGAAATTCATTTGATATCAATATTTGAGTACGATGTATCTTGCAACGATAATAATATCGATTGAATAGACTCATCATCCATCTCATTGTGTACCATATATTTTTGCTTCGGTGTCTATGCAACTCATTGTAACACTGATTATAATACTAGGTTTATGGCATGCGTTACACGTGTATACTGAATCAAAAATGCAAACAGAAGAAAGGAATCAAGAGGACATTACCTTTTGCCAGCCACATCCATGAATTGCATTGCAACAGCTACAGAAGGGAGCATCAGGAAGTTTGTTAACGCACTAATGAGGAAGGATGGCGAGTCTGATGCAATGCCAAAGTTGGAAAGAAGAACTCCTACACCTGCCTGATCAGGCATTATTAAGGTAAGTTACTTCGATCTGCTTCCAGATAAATGATAAGAGGATGTACTGTGTAGTTTGGTCAAGTAATCCTTACATGCTCCTACGCTAATCAGGGAATGACTTGATATCTTCGTAAATAGCGTATTGTCGGTACTTAGATTCCTAAATTCTTTCTCAGATATAAGGTCAAGTAAGAAAAGGTAAAATAGTTTACTGAGCTGAAATCAAAAAACACAAACTTCTGTTCATATGTTAATGTTCGTCACTACTGCACGTAGCTCTGGAGTCTGGAGAACACCTCTGCTTTTTACAGCAACACTGTCATCTGCAAAATATTTCTTTTGGCATGTTTCAAATTGAAACACCCTGACTCAGGCTCGTCGGATATCTCTCTTCATTATGACCTAGTATTTGAAGTACTCAATCCTGACCATTTTGTAGAAAGGCGAGGGAAATAGTGCAACTCATTGGTTGTCGGATGAAGGCGCCTGTAGAGGAGGAACGTAATCTGTACTCAGAATGAATGTGTCCCTTTGCATCCAAGCGTGGATGAGATGCATGTTTTCAAGAGCATTTATATCACATTCATTACCAAAGTTTTCCATGGAAAGTACATCTAAGGATATTGTTTTGAAAGTTTCGACAAATTATATAAAGATGAAATCCAATAGAGAAGTCCTAAACTCAAACTTATAGCTATTGGTGAAGCATCGAAAACGCAGAACATAATGAGTCTGTGGTCTGAGAAGTTTCAGTCAAAAAAATCGGAAATAACACAATCCAAGCAACTTCTTCAGAAGACTGTGTCTGTTTGTATCCAAGAGGCGTGACAGCTTTCCTTGGTGTTGCAATTTTTTTGTGCCGCCATGTTTTTGTAGTGGAAGAGATTAAATTGCAATAGTTGAGGGGCTTGATCAATGAGCACCCATTGAGAAAGCATCGTAGGGAAGCTGTAAACGACGTTTGTTGAAAGCATCATAGGGAAGCTGTAAACGACGTTTGTTTTATAAAGAAAACAGGGAGGAGTTGCAATTGTTTGGAAAGGTCTCGCACGGAAGATTTGTAGCGCAGTAGTGAGTTTAGTTAGGGAC
The DNA here is from genome assembly GCA_025774065.1 of Solanum ossicruentum. Classification (NCBI taxonomy): domain Eukaryota; kingdom Viridiplantae; phylum Streptophyta; class Magnoliopsida; order Solanales; family Solanaceae; genus Solanum; species Solanum ossicruentum. Next base: position 3,391 of record JAOTQR010078691.1, read on the forward strand.
TTTTAGATTAGGGATATTTACTTAATTTGACATTTTGATTAGCAAGTTCATGATTTTAAGGTAGTATAGATAAATATAGATTTCTCAAATACTTATACTAATATAATTAGCATGGGATACACGTACAACACACGTGTTCGATATATATATATATATATATATGTGTGTGTGTGTGTGTGTGTGTGTGTGTGTGTGTGTGTGAAATAGAGCATGAACATCTAATAATGCAGTGCAAATGAGATGAATGGATGCAATGAAGGGGTGAAATTATGACAGTTGCAAAGTCGGTGTACACATCTACCGAGCTAAAGCTGCTAGTAGAACCTAGGGGTCATCGCAAACTATGTACTAAAATCTCTCAACTTGTCACCTGCTCATGTTCAAGGGGTGTCACAATATCTCAATCTTATCACCTTCTTGTGTTCAAGGGGTGTCACAATATCTCAACCTTGCCACCTCCTCGTGGTCAAGAGATTTTAAAAAGAGGTACTATCTCACCCTTGTCACATCCTCGTGGTCAAGGGATTTTATAAAAAGTGGTACAATATCTCAATCCTTGCCACCTCCTTGTGGTCAAGAGGTGGTACAGATGCAACATGAAGTGAATGCATGCCAATGCGAAAAATCAATGCATATGATAATAATATAATAAGATAAATGACAAATAATAACCATAGAATGAAAAAGGAAGTGCCAAGTGTCCTAACTTGTACCATAAGCCACCAACATATTGTAATGACCTAGTTGGTCATTTTTGACTTTATCTGTGAAAATTACCATTTTACCCTTTCGTAAGTTGCTTTGGGCGTATTTCGAACCATTTGAGTGGTTAGAATTGAAAACCTGAGTTTTTAAAGTTGAAAATATGAATTTTGACATTTTTAGAGGCTTAGGTGGTTGAGAAAATGCATTTTTGTGTCATTTTGAGTTTTGGAGGTCGGATCGGGGATTCGTCGATCCCATTAGCTCCGGAATGTCAAAACGGAATTATAGGAAGTTGCAGAACTGAATTTGGAGTTAAATTGAGGTTTTTAGACCCAAAGTTGTAATTTTAGTCGTTTCCGAAACTAAAGTTTGACTTTGATCAAGATTTAGAGTTTGAAAGCTTGAATCAGAATTCCGACAGTTCAAACAGTTTCAGATGATGAAACTAATGTTAAATATGGGCTCATCATAATTTTTGGAGTTGCCAAGGGTAGTTTTGGCATTTTTTGTTTAAATTAGTTTATTGGACTTGCATTGGTAAATGTGTCGTTGTGACCTCGGAATCAAATTCTGATTATTTTGTTGAGACGAGATCACTGTTCCTATTATGGATACACATTTGGTTTGTGAAATTCTGATTTTGGATGTGTTTCGAGTGCTACTTTCGAGTTTTTGCTATTGGCTGATTTTGCTGGTGCATAGTTGCTAGATCAGGTACTGTGCTCCGCGTTCGCGGACCTAGTCCCTACAATCATGGAGATTTGGGCTTTGTTAGGCTCCATGTTCGGGGACCTGGTCCCGCGTTCGCGGAGAGCATTTCACTGGTAAGCTATAAAAAACCGAGAGACACTATTTTTAACCCATTTTTGAACTCTAAGTTTTTTGGGGCGATTTTGAAGAAAGATTCAAAGATTTGTATTGGGTAAGTGTTTGTAACAATAAACTAATCATTTTTCATGAGTTTTATCTTGATTTTGTCCTGTATTTTATGAAATTGATCACTCAAAATTGGGGTTTTTTGACTATGTTTTTCAAACTTTCATCATTGATTTTTCGTTCAATCTAAATTCGATTTAAGCAAAATTTTCACCACGAACTACTTTTTTGTGTATAATCCAATTTTGAAATTGATTTCCAGATTTGAGACTTTCGAATTTTAATCCTAATTTTGACAATTTTGCCCTTAAGTCTAAACTATGTCAATATGGGTATCAAAATGCATCTCTTGATATATAGTAACTATTGTTGATAGTGGTTGATCCGATTGGAGGCTCAATTTGAGGATTAACTTAATTGAAAGCTTCTTCTACTGCAATTGTGGCATCGAGGTAGATTCAGCTAACCTTTTTGGGACTAGATTTGAGTCACTGAGAATGTTTATGTGATAATTGTGAGACGTAGAGTGATTCTTGAGTAGTTGAGATGATATGATGAATTATTGATGGAATTGTTATTTCAATTGAGTCAAACTTTTGGTAAACTGCTATTTTATTGACGATTTGAGATAGTATCTTGTGAATAAGGGTAACCTTGTGCTATAAGTAAGCTAATGAAATGTCCCAAAAATGTGCTTCAGAAATGCCCATAATCATAATATATATCTCAAAATCCATGCGTGATATCGAAAATTTGACTTCATATTCTTGATCAAGGGGAAAAATTGAGTGAGAAATGGGTATAACCCAAATTTTAGAAGACCCGTAGCGAAAAAAATAATTTTTCCAAAACTTTTCAAAAACAGTGATGGTACGCAATGGCTCTGTGACGCGGACCCATCGTGGAGCAGTGTTAGCACTTCCTTAATTTCTGTTTCATCCTAAGGGCATTGGAGTCATGGCCCCATGCCCACTTAAGCGAGAAATCACATATACTTAGTCATTTTTCAACTTCAAATCACTCAAAAACCCTCTCTAAAACCTCTCAACCATTTTATTAAAATTCCTATCCAAATTCAAGTATCTCAAGCTTAATTTCGGATCTTGAGAACTCCATTCAAGGTCCAAGTCTCTTTCAAGTCTACTTCAATAAAACTCAAGCTTAAGGTATGTGGGTTTCATTCATGGGTTCCTTTCATCCATGGGGCCCAATCTTCCTATTTTTTGAAAATCATATGATTTCAAGTTGTATTTCTTATGGGCATCTATTCTTATGAAATATGAGCATGAAATATGTTGGGGTTTTGTCAAATATTATTGATTATGCATGGATATCTATTTTGAGCTTATACTATGAATGAATCTTTGTCGATTGAGACTATACACGATTCAAGCTATGAACTCTATGAACTATTGTGAAGTTTTAATATGATTTACAAGTTACCCATGGTGGAGTTTTACCACGATATTGGTGGGCTGATTTAAATGACTTTAAGATACACTGATTTCACTATTTCATGATTTATACTCTTGCATTTTGCATGATTTGAACATGTACTACTCATATGTGCCCACCAAGTGTTTGATGAAATGTCAAGCCAAGAATTATCAAGTTATTTACATGTTTTACAAGTCAAGTGACTTCATGATGACTATGGACTTTCAATTATGTTATGAATTCATGAAATTATCTGTGATTATGCAAGTACAAAGTTAAGCCCTATTTTCATGATTTTACCCCTTGTGAGCCATTTATGTTAAAGCAAGAGTTCATGTATTATTGTTATACTCTCATGTTTCAAGTTAGGTCACCATTAGCGGTCAAGTATGTTTAAGAGCTACTCATGTCATGTTTCCATGTTTATTACAAGTTATTAAAGTTATGATTATTTAAAGTATTTTATGGGATTAGGCTTAGCACCGATAGATTGGATGTTGGTGTGGACTATCTTTAAGGGTCCATACTCCTTTCCACAAACTATATGCCAACGTAAGATTATACGTTACCCTTGCTATACTACTGGATCGATTTAGTGCACTTTATCATGAAATCTACGCCAAAATGGGATAGGTTCTCATAAAGGGGGTTACTTCTATGAAATGGGACAGGCTCTTGTAAGGTGAAGTATGGTGGTTTATCTTGGCAAGTAGACCACCTCTTTACTGATGAGGGCTAATAATCAGGATTCCAAGTTGTGGCTCGCTTGGTATTACTCTTTGTCAGTTAAGGTCTCTTCCCATATATGTATTATGTTCTATGCAACTTGAATGATTTACAATCATAATTGCTAACCATGCAATGCAAATACTCTTACAAAAAAGAAGTCCCTTTTCAACACTCAATATGCTTTGAAAAGTTGATCATGGGATTATGTAAGCATACTCACTCTCACAAATGAGATTCATGCATGATGACTAATACCGTAGGTTTGCCCATATACTCATAAGCCAGACTGTTTACTAATTGGATTAGGATCAATTTAGGAATTTATAGGCTTGCAACGATTTTGGACCTCTATGTTTTCTATGGGCCACGATTTTCAATACTTTCACTTTAACAACTCAACCATTCTCACTTTATTCTCATCTTTTCTTCATTTTCAAGCTTTTTCAAGTATTTTCTCTTCATTTTTTTGGTTGTACCTTATTTTCGAACTCATTTGGCTTTTTCAACTCATTCTAAGACATCTCTTTCTCATTTTTTCATACCCGATACATGACTTTCTACTCTTTCTTTTATTCCCAATTCACCACCTCATTTTTTCGATTATACCGCAACATAATCCACCCTCAACTTAAGTGTTTAGCCTATGATGAAGTACATAATATCCAATCCCCAAACCAGGGTCACTTTTGGTAGTCACCATCAACTTAAGTGTTTTGTCTACATCATGGTTCACAATGTTCAAGGATAGACTAGGGCCAATATCATGGTATTTCACTAGGTAAGGTTAAGCTAATTAGGTATTAAGAAAGAAAAAGGTAAATGTAAGGCTCAAACATTTGAAACAAGGGATAAACTCTTTCATTTGGTTGGTCATTTAGGCAAAAGTAGACTAAATGAAAGAACAGTTGGATTGTCAAACTTATCAATATATTATGGTTTGTTTATTAGCTGCACGATTAGGTTTTGAAAAAGTTATTATGGTGCCTGAGTTGAATTTGAGTATGGTATATGTCATTGGGTTGATTGTTGTGTATTGCTTTATTATCTCTCTAGATTGAGTCGTCGCTTGAGGACAAGTAACAATTCTAAGTTGAGGGTGTTAATGTGCTGTCAAAATATAACACATTTGATGCCTAAAACATGGGGTTTTGCATGTTCTCAATGCGATACTTCATGATTTTTATGTGTTTTTGTCTTTGTTTTTGTAGAAAATACAGGTTGGCTTGATTTTGGGAAAAGTTACAGATTTTACTGATTTTTAGGACTTACGGACTCCACTACGAGTCGTAGACTGAGCTACATATCATAGAGGCAGTCTCGTATAAATTATCACTATTCAAAAACAAAATCTCATAATTTGATGTTCAGCCATACGTGCTCAAGGTATGAGCCGTAGTCCTTTCTACTACTCGTAGAGGATGTCCTCATAGAAATCGATAGTGTTGATCAAAATTAGACCATGAAATGCAAGAGTGGACTATGAGAAGGCACTATGATTCGTAGACTAGACTATGACTCGTAGAGGTATGTCATAGAAATAAAGTCCAAAATACAAGTGCTGACAATAAAAGCCCAATTATGACTCATAGGGCACCCCATGAGTCGTAACTGTGAGCCATAGCAGATGCCAACCAAATTACTATATATAGTATATTTTAGGGTTTTAGGGAGAGCTTTTAATTCATTTCTTCATGTTATACACAGATTTTAGAGAGAGTTTTGGGAGTAGAATTTTAGGGTTTATCTTTTGAGACTCAAGTTTGGAGACTAAATTCATTTGTGGATTAATTGCATCATTCAAGCTAGTGATTCTAAATGCAAAGTAGGTTTTATTTTTCTTCATTTCTCTTGGGTAAGAAATCTTCCATGTCTTCTTTATTTATTGTTGATTTGTTTTCCCAAGCCATGAGTGGCTAAACCTCACAACTTGGGGTTGTGGGAACCATGAGTAGCTAACTTAGAGAACCCGAATTATTTACACTTCTTGAGTTGGGTATTTGCATGTATTATCCATTTTCCTTCAATTTTGTTATTTTTTTATGGTGGCCAATGTTGAACTCCGCCTAGTGTCATGATCCCGATCAAGGTAGTGATGAATAGGAAAAGGAAATGAGTGACAAAATTCTATCAATTTCTTCTCGTCTAACCAACCAAACCTAGACAAGGACAAATGGACTAGGACAACGGGTAACGGTTAGTTTGGCACACCATCGTAGCTGGCCAAGCATCATAGTGAAATTTGACCTTCACCTTTGCCCAAGAGTTGGAAGAACCTAAGTTATCATCCTGCATGCAATGACTCAATTTAGGTTGTGTTATCCAGGGTATTTAATTTAGTGAATCATGGGAAACACAATTTCCCAAGTTGCTCTCCAATTTGATTGTATGTCCGTTTTAGTAGTTTAGTTTAATTTTCCATCAATTATTGCAAAACCCCCTTTTCTTGAGAATTGAGTTGTTTGATATTTGAATTGATCGTTAGTGAATAAAAGTGGCAAAGCCCCATATTCCCTTGGGATTCGACCTTAACCTCAATTAGGTTTTTTACTATTGATGATATTCTTATCTTCAAAGTGAGAGGTACTATTTGAGCGACATCAACATCTCAATTTACCAACTACTTCACGATTTACTGAAATCCCGATACAACCGATATCAAATATTAGCTAAAATACTATCATATCATCCAATTACTCATGAAACAATCTAAATCATATAATTATTATATAAATGTAACCAATAACTCAAATATAGTTCCAAAAAGTTTAGTCGACCCTCGATTCCAAAATCGCATACAAACCAAGCATCCGATCAGCCCAAACATCAAAACAAGCTCCAAATCAACCAACTACTATCAAGAATAGATAATACACATTAAGAGATAAATATTGATATCTATATTTGAATGGATTGGATTTAGGGGCAAAATGATCAAAGTCAGGGCTAAATTTTGAGGTTCACGAATCGGGAATTTGACTAGAAATTATCATTATATGTGAGAAAAGGAGTTTGTGGGTTAATATCCAACTAAAATTGAGCTCAAATTGAAAGAAAAATCAATATTCAAAGTTTCCAAATAGACATGAAAATGCCAAATTTTAAACATTTAAAATCATGAAATTCAAAATAACATCAAGAGAAAGTTAATGAAAATTAATTAATCTGGAATGGAATCACTTACCAAAAAGTTTCCCCCATGGGCCTCATGTACATAATCATCCATAATTGGAAAAACATGATCCTAGGTGGCACGTAGTTATGAGAAAGGTAGGCTTTATAGAAGGACCCCTTGTATCGAGCCCTCACCTACAACCTCATTCGATGCTAAGTCATCATCTCATGGAAATACATATAAAAATATGTGTGCTTGTAACAAGATCATAAGTCCTTTCAAACCATAGTCATGTGTACTTCCATTTAAAAGTCAAATCATACTTCAAATAATGATTACATGCATTGGAATAGCTCATTCATAACTTGTACATGATGACGTATGCACACCCATAAGTGCTTAAAGTCACATTATAGATATTATGCGATCACGTTCATGTCATAACTATATTTGCCTTAACATCGTAGACATATTCATAATTCATAGCCATATCCATAATAAAAAATATTGAAAAGTCATGTTCATGCATGCTCATGTCATGAGGAGTGAGGAAATAGATGGGTACTTGAAATTCTTACATAAATTAATACAATTAAATAGAATCATGTGTAATCTATGAAGACATCAATAATTGCATCACACTAGAAATTACCCATGCATAAATTTATAAATAAAAGGGACATGCAAATTCAAATCTCATAAAATCTATATAAATCAATAACACTTAATTCATGCTAAAATAAACAATTGATAATGACCTTTATCATAATTTTTATCAATTTAAAGAAAAATCATAATACTCACTTGTAAATCATACTTAGAAATCATAAAATAGATGAAAAAGATTTTTGACTCCAAGGTTGAATTAAAACTAAAGATGATCCACACATGCCTTTATGGAATGAAGAAGTTTGAGATGAGATAGACTTGATTTTCAAACCACACTTGAGCTCCTAGCTTGAATCTTCAAAGTCTAGACTTGAATGATGTTTTGAGACTTGAATTTGAGGAACTAAGTGTTAGAATGGAAATGAAGTGGATGTAAATGACTTAAGAATGATTTAGGAGAGTTAAAGGGGGCATAAATGTCCTAAAACACCAAGGAGTAGGGCCAAATTACCAAAAAGACCCAACTTACAACGGGCCTAAAGTGCTCCATAGTGCATTGTATAGAGTCCATCACTGTAGGTCGTGGTGTGCACCACAGACCATACAGGGCTCCATGGTGTGCAAACTAGGGAAACCAGTGGGGGTTCAAGTGGAGAGTGCCAGCCATAAAAACCTACATGGAACGTGGTGGGGACCATGATCCAAGGAGGGTTATATGGTGGAATCATTCACTTCCAAACCCTTAGGCAACCAAAGAAACAAGCCCCAAAGGGGGAACGCTCCTCTATATGGCCCTTGACTATCCGTGGAGTACATTACGGGCCGCGGAGGGCTCCTAGGTGAGTACCTTGGTCCCAAAACCTTTCTTAACAAATTTCATACACAACATTAATGCTTCCCGATATTCAGGTCCCTATAATTCTATGATCCTATCTACAACTCACAGATGAATCTATGGGCTTTATATGTCATTCATGAAAACTCATTTTCTATAGAAGTAAAATGCTTTCTCGAACTCTTTGGCTATCTAGGTTAGACAATTTTGGGGGTGTGGGGAGGGGGGTTATATCAAGATTGTCGTTTTAGTCATGTGTCATCTTCTAAATCATCTATTAATTGAGTTTGACTTTATCATCTATAGATAATATCCCCTATTTTTGTTATTACACAACTGTGATAAAAAAAAATGAAAAATTCTTTCAGTTCTAGATGATTAAGCATATAAAATTCCTTCGATACTTCATGTGATGCATGTCCCCTCATTTTTAATGCTCTAGGCTAATGTCTTTCCGTAATTGGTTCAAAATCATGGCCGATTATTGAGGCAATACTATGTTTTCTTTTCCAAAGTCTACATAAATTCTCCCAGTTTACTCCTTTGATTTACTTGCTTCACACCTTTCTTTGACTTTCAAGCTTCGGTACATTTTTATAGAAAATGCCTCCTTTTTAACTGTCCATTCATTTCACTTATTGGGGTGACAAGTTGACAATAATAGTTTGAAGGCACAAGCTATATTTGAGGATGATGGACTACTGTTGGAGAACAAACATTTTCCATGATCTTTTTTTTTTCAAATAACCCATGAATGTTTATAAAGGACCTAATTTTGATTTTTACCCTAAACTATTGCCTCTCCCCTCTCCTCTAGATTTTGAAATTGATAGTTATTTTAGTTTAGCATAAATGAAAATATTTATTCACGTAGATTACTACTCAACAACTTTTTTTTAAAAAAAGTAAAGAATGCACACCACATACAATTAACTATAACAAAGAGTGTTTGAATACATATATGATGATAGCTCATATACGAACAAAGAATAATTAATACATATATGATGATAGCTCATATATGAACAAAGAATAATTAATAATTGGAGTGTGAATTTTACTAAAAAAATGATAATTGAAGTGTGGTTTTGACCATTATTAGTATTTTTTTAAAGAATAGATGTCAACTTTTACTTGTCCATTTTAGAAAATCAAGAGATAATTTATCAATTAGTTCATAATCAATTGAATCTTCGTCAAGATGAAATAAAAGTTTAGGTAGTCAACAAACTGAATTAGTAAGATTTACTATATTTAGTCTTTAATAAATGAATTGTTGGAAGTCTTTTCATAACTCAAAATAAGTGAATTTTTTTCAAAGTTCAACAAAATTGTTAGGATTCCCCTTCGCCCCCCCCCCCTCCCTCCAATATTTATCCTTTCTTTTAGTAAGGTTCGTAACTACTTTATATTATTTCTTTAAATGTTTTTCTTAAGCGGTGTATCAATCTAATAATTAATTTAATATGGACAAAAAGAAGTGTCACTCCTTCCACAAAACATTTATCAAATTATTGAATTTATTTGATTTAATGGCTAATATAGTAAAGTTATTTTTTTAATTTATTACTAGTCCATAAATGTTTTTATTAAGAGGCTTATCAATTCAATAATTTACTTACTATAGAATAGATGGAGTATCATTCATTACTTCTATATATTTATTAGAATATTGAATTTATCATATTCAAAGAATAGTATAATACAATTATTTATTTTATTTATTACTTGTTAAGGTAAGTGCCAACTCAGACATGCGGCGAGGGAGTATAAAATAACTTATGTACTAAAAAAATTCTAATCACAATCATTACATTTCAGAAGGCTTTAGGGTTTTCATTTACCTTTTTCCTTTTAATTATTCATTTACAACCAGGATTAGTAGGAGACTGAGTTTATTCAAGCCCTTCATCTACCCAGGTACATCCTCAAATTCACTCCTGAGAATTAATATTCATTTCCTCCTACATATGATAATCATTGATGCTTAAAAGTTGTTAAGTAGGCACATGTGCTCATTTATGTTTTGCAAATACCATTAGGTCCAAAGTTCATTTTATTAACATATATTTATGTTGAAATATTTTTATTATTGTTTTACTTTATGGTGATCCCATGTTATTTTATTCCATCTTAATAATTAGATTTTTTGTATGAGCCATCAATTGATAACTTTGAGTCGAGTTTAGATCCAAATAATCATGTTCTTCTTATAAAAATGTATAATGGATAAAAAATATAACAAGGGTCAGTTTTTATTTGAAAACAGTTAATCTAGAGTTAATACACGGTTTAAACAAAAGAACTCTTGGACCAATTATAGCAATTGCCAAAGTAGATTCATGAGAGAAATGTTTAGATAATTATTAGAATGTATACCTAGGATATCAATGTATGATCTAAAACAAAATTTGAACTCATTTGTCACTCCACTAGTATCTTTCCTTGTATGATGGGAATTCAACAACTTAGTCATAGCTAGGAAGATTAGTTTTTTCTTTAATTATACAATACAATTTTTCAGCAAAGGGGATTTAGTTGATACCATTGCCAATACCTAGTTCTACCACTTTTGTAATGATTGCTGCCACCAACCTATTTTTCACGACTCAAGCCTTGGGCCTAGAAATAACACAACAAATGGGAACCCAAAGGGGACCCCAAACAAGCCTCTTAGCATATCATTTTCATATCCTTGGTTGGTGAAGCAATTATACAATAAAGAGAATAGAAATTAGGATAGAGGGACTATGGGAAATATTTAATGGTATAGACCATCAAAAGATTCAAGCTTAAGCATAATTACATAACTTGTCCAACAACACTTTAGCATAATTGTGCTGGAGCCAAGACACTTTCTAGGATCACCGTTTTAGTACCAAAGTGCAACATAAGGAAAGAGCAAAAGTAACAGTGCAAAGCTAATGTCCCCGAATGTGAGGACTCACCAATAGCTTATCTTTAAAATAGTCAACTAGACATGGGGAGGATGATCATGAGGGTCTCTGGTTCCTACATGGTAACATCATGTAGGCATAGAGTCTGCATTTGTAAGTTTGAATATACTAAGTATGCAGGATGCAATGCAACAAGAGATAGGACACTTAATCAAAATGCATAATCATAAACAGGAGATAGTATATTAGCAACATGCATGCATGATCAATGTTTGAAGTAAAACATGCTTACATAGAAATAATACATATGTAGGAAGATACCATCATTATAGACCAAGAAACTAATACTTGGAATCCAAGGCCTACCACACCCTTGGAAGGCGATAGAGGTATCTACCACTCAATTGGTAGATGGGCATAGCACCTCCCATCAAAGTGGTCTAGGTATATACCCCTCAACATGGTAGATGGACATTGAACCCCCTCCCCCATCATAGTGGTCAAGGTATATACCCCTTAACTGGTAGATTGACATAGCACCCTCCATCATAGTGGTCAAGCTATATACCCCTTAATTGGTAGATGAATATAGTACCATCCATCATAGTGGTTGAGGCATAGCATCCCCTCAACAATGTGTGGTCAACTTGTAACACTATAGGTACTTTACATGAAGTCAACACATAAACACATTATTTTCATCATCATAAAGTTACATGACATATAGGCCATATAATATATCCTTAATAACTCAAGAACCCTAAACCAGACATTTATCAAACACTTGGCAGGTGTGTAATGCTATTTCAAAATCATGGAATTCAAAAGTGAAATTATGTGAGAAAACTTAATGTAAACCAACCCACCAACACTTGGTAACACCATCATGCATTATACATTGAAACCCTTCATATAATTTCATAGTAGATCATAGATTTATAGCTCAAAACATACTTAAAAAATCATGCTTAATGAAATCCCAACATAGTTTATATTCAAGTTTCATAATAGAAGATACTCATAAATAATCAACTTAAAAAACATGCAATTTACATGAAAAAGAAGGTTGGGCACCATGGGTAAAAGGACCCACTGGTTGAAACCCACATTCCTCAACTTTGGAGATTTCGTTGATGAAGATTTGAATGAGAACTTGAATCTTGAATGAATTCCTTAAGATTCGGAAGTTAGTTTGGGACACTTGAAATGGGGTGACATATTTGGCTAAGTGTTTAAGAGGGTTTTGGGTAATGTCTTGAAGGATATGGGGTTGAAAAATGACTAAGTGTAGATGTTTCCATGCATAGGAAGGCTTAGTACCAAGATGCCAATGCCTTAGGCCAAACAAAGAAAATTGGCAACAAAATATACTGCTCTGCGAACACGAACTGCCACTGTTTTACTCAAACTTTGGAAAATCAAATTTTGCTATGGTTACTCTAAAATCAGGGTTAGAACCATTCCCTCTCAATTTTGCCTACTGATCAAGAATATGAAGTCAAATTTTTGATATTACGTATGGATTTTGAGATATAAGGAAATTACGATTTTGGGCATTTTCGTGGCACATTTTCGGGCCCTTTTTGGGGCATTTCAATATCTCTCCCTTGGGAACATTCATCCTCGAATATCAAAGAGGCATAATATGAAGAGTAATCATGAAGGAATTAGACCCAAAGTGAATGAAATAATGCACTTAAACATTACATTCAAAAATCTTAACATAAATGTCAAAATCACCATGAACTTGTCAACATAAACATGAATGAAAACAAATGAAATAATGGTTGATATATAAAACTTGAAATCACATAGGAGACTTGAATTAGTACCTTTGGCTTGAGTGGAATAGAAGAGATAGGGGTATCACTTTTGCATGTCCGCCTTGGCTTCCCATGTAGCACTCTCAACATGTTGGTTTCTCCAAAGAACCTTGACGGAAGCAACATCCTTGCTCCTCAACCTCTTCACTTGTCTATCCAGAATTTTTATCGGGACCTCTTCATAAGTTAAATTGTCTTCAACAACACCCACAACATCAAGAGGCACAGTAGCACTTGGGTCACCCACATACTTCCTCAATATGAACACATGGAAGACCAGATGAACCATATTCATATCATTGGGCAACTCTAACTCATAGGCCACCTTACCAATACTCCTCAACATTCTATAAGGACCAACAAATCTTGGAATCAGTTTATCCTTTTACCAAAATGAACCACACCGTTCACGGTTAAGACCTTCAAATGGACCCAATCACCAACCTTAAATTCAAGCTCCCTTCTCCTCACATCGGCATAGGACTTTTGTCAACTTTGGGCTGTTTTCAACCTCTCCCTTATCAACTTACCCTATCTATGGCCTCTATAACCAAATCCAGGCCTAACGAAGCCATCTTCTCTACCTCAAAGCATCCAATTGGGGACCTACAATGTCCACCGTAAAGAGACTCAAAAGGAGTCATACCAATAGTTGAATGATAACTATTGTTGTAAGCAAACTCAATGAATGGAAGATGATCATCCTAACTACCCTTAACCTTGAAAACACAAGTTCTAAGAATATCCATATTAGTTTGGATAATTCTTTCGGCTTGGCCATCCGTTTGAGGGAGAAAGGTCGTTCTAAGATTTACCTTGTTACCAAGACTTCTTTGGAACGACCTCCAAAAGTGAGAAGTGAATTGAGCACCACGATTCGGTATGATAGATAAAGGCACCCCATGCAATCTATCCAACTCATGAATATACAATCTAGCATAATCTTCGGCACCATAAGTTGTCTTAATGGGTATGAAATGAGCTGACTTTGTCATTCTATCAACCACAACCCAAATAGAGTCCAAATGTCTTCTAGTATTAGGCAACCCAACCACAATATCCATGTTAGTTTCCTCCCACCTCCAAGTAGGAATCTCTCTATCTTAGGCTAGGTCACCCGGCCTTTGGTGTTCGGCTTTGACTTGTTGGGAATTATGGCAACTAAATACAAACATAGCCATATCTCTCTTCATGCCACCCTACCGAAACACTCCCCTCTAATCTCTATACATCTTGGTAGAAAGGGTAAATAGAATAGGAAGAATTATGAGTCTCATCTAAATTCTTCTCTTTTAAGTCATCCACACTAGGAACACACAACCTACCTTAGTACCTAAGGTCACCATCTCCCCCTTGGGAGAAAACCACCACCTTGCCATCTCTCACCAAGCCCTTCAATTCTAACAAGGCGTGGTCAAGGTCTTGCTTTGCCTTCCCCTCCTCAATCAATGAAGATTTTGAGCCATCAACCACCACAATACAACCATTGTCAACCTCCTCCAACCTAACTCCCAATCTATCCAACCGATGAACCTCCCTAGCCACTTCATTGCCCTTACCATCAACATGTACGAGGCTACCCATAGCAACCCTACTCAAAGCATTAACCATAACATTAGCCTTACCGTGGTGATAATGTACACTCATATCATAATCTTTAAGAAGCTCTAACCACTTTCTTTTTGTCAAGTTGAGATCTTTTTGGATGAACACATATCGGAGACTTTTATGATTACTGAACACATCAATATAAACCCCATACAAGTAATGATGCAAAATTTTCAAAGCAAATACACGGCAACCAATTCAAGATCATGGGTAGGATAATACTTTTCATCCACCCTAAGTTGTCTAGAGGCATAAGCTATCACGTTACTGTTTTGTGTCAAAACAAAACCCAAACCAATTCATGATGCATCACAATACACAACAAACCCCTCCAACCCTTTCGGTAGAGACAAGTTAGGAGCGGAGACAAGCTTATCCTTCAAAGTTCGGAAGCCCCTTTCACACTCATCGGTCCATACAAACTTTGGTTCTTTTAGGTCAACATAGCCATAGGAGAAGCAATAGAAGAGAACCCATTCACAAACCTCTGATAATAACCCACTAAGCCCAAGAAACTTCTAATGCTCGATGGAGTCAAAGGTCTAGGAAAATTTCTAATTACCTCCATCTTCTTAGGATCCACTTTAATACCATCACCCGACACCACATGACCTATGAAGGAAACCTCTTTTAACCAAAACTCACACTTCTCATATTTGGCGTAAAACATCTCCTCCCTTAAGATTTGTAACACCACCCTCTAGTGATCAGCTTGGTCCTCCTCACTATGGAAATAGATCAAGATATCATCAACAAATACCACCATAAATAAATCAAGGTAGGGTTTAAAGAGTATTTATAAGATCTATGAAGATAGCCGGTGCATTAGTCAACCCAAAAAGACAACCATAATTCATAGTGCCCATATCTAGTCCGGAAGGCCGTCTTGGGAATGTTACACTCCCTCACTTTAACTTGGTGATACCCATATATAAGATCAATGTTAGAGAAGTGAGTAGCCCCTTGAAGTTGGTCAAAAAGATCATCAATCCTTGGTATAGGCTACTTATTCTTAATGGTGACTCTATTAAGATACAATTAATCAATATACATTCTAAGAGAACAATCCTTCTTCTTCACAAACAACACCGGTGTACCCCAAGGTGATTGGCTAGGCCTAATAAAATGCTTCTCCACAAGTCCCTTAATTGCTCTTTCAGCTTCTTCAACTCCGCCAGGACTATGAGGTAAAGGGGAATAGAAATGGGTTATCGAGAAGGAGGTCTATGCCAAAATCTATTTTCATTTTGGGAGGAATACCGGGAAGCTCATTAGGGAAGACATCAAGGAACTCATTCACCACCAGGACCGACTCTATAAGAAGGACTTTAGACTCAACATTCTTAACCCTTACAAGATGATAGAGACACACCTTAGAAATCAACTTTTTGGCTTTAATGCTTGAAATAAACTTATCCTTGACCACAACATCATGACTCTCCTACTCAAGGACGGTTTAATTAGGGAATTGGAATTTGAACCTGCGGGTTCTACAATAAATAGAGGCATAATATGCATGCAACTGATCCATCCCTAGAATGACATCAAAACCCACCATATCCAACTCAAAAAAATCACAAGGCAATATTTTATGCAAAATGAATACGAGACAATTTCTGTAGACCCTTCTAGCAACTATGGATGCACCAACGAGAGTAGACACCTTATAAGGCTCACACAATAATTCAGGTTCAACATGAAAATTTTTGGAAACAAAAGAGTAACAAAATAAAGTGTGGCACCCGGGTTTACCAAAGCATACACATAAAAATCAAAGACTTTTAACATATCGGTGATGACATCGAGCACCTCATCAATGCCTTGCCTCCTTTGAAGGGCATAAAATCTATTGTGCCTTGGAACACCATCTTCTTGACCTCTTTATCCAATAGGAACCATATTCGCACCTCAACCTTGGGGAAGGCCATCTCTAGCCTTATGTTGTGCATCACTTCACCACACCCATAATAAGCATTGGTATCCTTCAAACATGGGCCATCATGGCCTCTACCACATCCTGGGAACCTCCCATTAGGCACCACACAAGCACCACCTTAAACCCATGGGTTATCATTAGGAAACCTTCTAGTAGAAGCATTGGAATAATCTTGGCATTGATGGAACCGGCCACCCTTGGGACTTTGGAATCTACCCTCAAATGGTCCCTCTTGGCCTCATTACCCCTATCTTTCTCAACTTTTCCCCTTTCAATTGTTGGGCATAAGTCATGAGGGGGGACAAGTCCATATCACATATCAGCATGGCAACATCACATTCTTCATTTACCAAGTCGAACACACCCATCATAAACTTGTTCATCCTAGACCTTGGCTCGGCCACCAATTGTGGACCATATTTGGAAAGTTGGTAGAACTTGAGAGCATACTCCCTCACAATCATGGATCCTTGCTTTAAATTCATAAATTCCATCATCTTTGTCTCCCTTAGCTCAAGAGGGAAGAACTAGTTGAGAAATGCCGCCTGAAACTCCTCCCAAAGGGTAACACTATTGTTCCCCTTCTCCTCCTTCCATTGAGTAAACTAAATTTGGGCCACCCCCTTGAGTTGATAGGCCTCCAACTCTACTTTCTATTCCAATCTAACACCCACGATGGATAAAACTTTGTGCACCTCATTAATAAATTCATTAGGGTCCTCATCCACTTTTGATCTATCGAACTCCATTCGGTTCATACTCATGAAGTCCCTTACCTTAGATGCCGGAGTATGAGCATAAGGGACTTGGGCTCCTTGGTTGATTTGATTAGTCATAACTTGTGCTAACATGGCAACAGTATCCTGGACCTCTTCAAGAATTGGTTGTTCTTATGGTGTACGAGCTCTTCTTCCTCTTGGGATAGACATGATCTAGCATAGCAAAGAACATTCGTTAGGTGAAAGCCTTACCTTAACTTCTATAGTATAACATAGATCAAAAAGAAGGGAAACATTTCCTAAAATGCCTCATAGCCTCCTACTCATAGTTATGGTGCACTTCACATCCATGAATAACTTAGTGCTTTGATACCAAATTTGTCACGACCTAAATGTAGGGCCTAGACGTGACACGGTGAATTAGAACCTAAAAGGGACCCCAAACAAGTCTCTTAGCATATCATTTATACATCCTTGGTTACGAAAGCAATTATACAACAATCACATAATAGAAATTACGATAGATGGACTAAGGGAAATCTTTAATAGTATAGATCATCAAAAGATCAAGCTTAAGCATAATTACACAACTTGCCCAACAACACCTCTAGCATAGATTGGGCAGGGGCCAAGATACTTTCCGGACTCACCCTTTTAGAACCAAGGAGCAACATAAGGAAAGGGCAAAAGAAAGAGCGCAAAGCTAGTGTCCCCGAACTTGAGACTCACCAATAGCTTATCTTCAAAATAGTCAACTATCCATAGGGAAGATGACTTTGAGGGGATCTGGTTCCTACATGATAACATCATGCAGGCATAGAGTATGCATTAGTACAGTTGGATGTGCTAAGTATGTAGGATGCAATGCAACAAGAGATAGGACACTTAATCAATATGCATAATCATAAGCAGGAGATAGTATATTAGCAACATGACATGCATGATCAACGTTTGAAGTAAAATATGCTTATATAGAACATAATACATGTGTAGGAAGAGACCATCATCATAGACCAATCAACTAGTACTTTGAATCCAAGGCCTACCACCCCCTTGGAAGGCGATTGAGGTATCTACCCCTCAATTAGCAGATGGGCGTACCACCCCCATCAAAGTGGTCGAGGTATATATCCCTCAACTAGGTAGATGGGCATAACACCCTCCATCATAGTTGTCAAGGTATATACCCCTTAACTTGTAGATGGGCATAGCACCTTTTATCATAGTGGTCAAGGTATATATCCCTTAACTGGTAGATGGACATAGCACCCTCCATCATAGTGGTTGAGGAATAGCTCCCCCTCGACAAGGTGTGGTCAACATGCAAAACTATAGGTACTTTTTATGAAGTCAACACATAATTACATTACTTTCATCATCATAAAGTCACTTAACTCATATGCCATGCAATTGATTATTAATAAATCGAGAACCCTAAACTGGACATTTATCAAATACTTGGAGGTGTGTAATGCTAGTTCAAGGTCATGTAATTCAAGAATGAAATCATATGAGAAAAGTTAATGTAAATCAACCCACCAACACTTGGTAACACGATCATGCAATATACATTGAAAACCTTCATCAAATTACATAATAAATCATAGATTCATAGCTTAAAACATGCTTAAACAATAATGCTTTATGAAACCCCAACATAATTTATATTCAAATTTCATAATAGAAGATACCCATAAATAATCAACTTCAAAACATGCAATTACATGAAAAAAGAAGGTTAGGCACCATAGGTGAAAGGACCCAATGATTGAAACTCACATACCTTAACTTTTGAGATTTCGTTGAAGAAGAGTTGAATGAGAACTTGAATTTGAATGAATACCTTAAGATCCCTAAGTGAGTTTGGGATACTTGAAATTGGGTGAAATATTTGGCTAAGTGTTTCAGAGGATTTTAGGGAACGTCTTGAAGGATATAGAGTTGAAAAATGACTAAGTATAGGTGTTTTTACACATAGGAAGGCTTAGGACCAAGACCCCAAGGCCTTATGCCAAAACAAGAGAACTGACAACAAAATACACTACTCTGTGATAGCTCCACGTCGCGTAGCCAATGTGGACTGCCATTGGTTTGCGCAAATTTGGGAATATCAAATTTTGCTATAGTTGCTCTAAAATCAGGTTTAAACCCATTTACCACACAATTTTTTCCCTGATCTAGAATATGAAGTTTGATTTTTGAAATTATGTACGGATTTTGAGATATAAGGAAATTACGATTATGGAGAATTTTTTAGGCACATTTTCAAGCACTTTTTGGGGTGTTTCACTATTCTTGCAGTGATTAGGGTTTTGATTTTCTTTTTTCTTTTAGTTATTTGTCTTCTCTAAGATTAGTAGAAGAGAGACACTACAAAAAATGCTTAATTTGTGGGGGATATTTTGTCCATTTGTGACAGTTTTTGAACCCCACAAATTAAATTATGGCGGTCTTAAAAATCGCTACAATTACCTATGCCACGAGCATATTGTGGAAGTTTTTTAGAACCTCTATGATGAGCACCATAAAATGAATATTTTATTTGTAATGGATTCAAAATAAATTTGTGATAGTTGATAACTTCCTGTCATGATCCAGACTTAGGATCTAGGAGTGACATGGCAAATGAGAACCCGAGAGTTCCCAAACAAGCCTCAAAGTATCCAAAATTCACATCATCAGTTCAGGAAGCATATTCAAAAAGTAAACACATAGTTTTAAGAGACAGGAAAATAGGAATCACGCTATGGGGATATCATAGGGAAAGAGATTGACATGAATTCACATAACATGTAGCACATGAAAACTAAGGGGCGGATAAATATGACTCACTCTATAGGGGCAACTCGAGACTTAGGATCTTCCAAATTTCCACATCAAACATACATAAATAAAATCCTCATAAAAAATCTACAATAGCCATACCCAAAAGATATACATAATCGTAAGCTCAAAATACAACACATAACATATAGATCCGACAAGAGTCTACAGTCCAACAATGCCTCTAGTCATAAGATGGGATGGGGCCAAGACATGTCCCGGGCTCACTCTCAAGTACAGATAGCATAAGAAAAGGCTACATAAGACAGAGGTATGATGGCTTGTCCTTGGAAGATAGGACTCACCACAAAAAGCCAAAACATGAGATCCTAGCTAAAGACATACGGTTGATGATCATAGTCCTTGACCCCAACATGGTGAGATAATGTAGGCAAAAGTATGCATTAGTACATTTGAATGTACTAAGTATGTGGGGTGCAATGCATGACAAGGGCACATCATGTAGAAAGTTATATATAACAAGGAATATAGTATAACAAGAAGCTATGAAATTCATGATTTATTAAATGCAAATGATGCTCATATATAGTGGGATGAGACCTCAACTGAAATAAGTAAGACCAAGCGAGATATTACTTAGAATTCTGATGATTACCCCTCATCGGTAAAGAGGTGGTTTAGGTGCCAAGGGTAAACTATGCTTCACCTCACGGGCCTCCCATTTCGTATGAAGCAACCTTCCTTAGGGCCTCCCATTTTGGATAGGATTTTATATCAAAGCATATCATATCATATCAGATCAGGTCAGATCATTTATTCTCCTTAGACGCGACCCCATTTTGGAGGCATCTTTCCTTATGGGCCTCCTATTTCCTTGGAAACCTATGCTAGACACACAGTTCGAGGAAAGAGAGATAACCATCCTTCCATCAGTTGTAAGTCCTCATCCCACAAGAATACATATAATATGCATAACTATACATCCTTTCAACATATAGAAGTCTTTGCCAAAGTATTTCAACGCACATTTAGGCTTAAAAGCCAAACATCTTTCATAATAGTTCATACTTAGGCTCAAATGCAAATACCATACTTTCATAGTCATAATGTTTATGCATTGGAATAGCCTATGCATATACAAAATGGTGCAAACACCCATAATGCTCAAAGAGCCATAATAAATAGACATATACGTGATTACAATATAGTCATAACCAATATCTTATCAAAACCATATCATATAAAAAATTGGGCTTAACCCACTTCATAATTTCAATAATAATCCATGTACATAAATACATATGCTACGAATAATGAGAGAATGGCAACGTAATTAAGATTCAATCTAAAATCAATAATATGATATGATATTCAAGTGAAAACATAATTAAATACACATTTAAATCATAATCTAATCACCCATGCATAAACAAGCCTTAAACAAAGTAAATCCTCATATAGTGATTTAAATCACCTTAAAATAATCAAATAAATACTACCCATGCATTAATAGAATTTTGGGAATCATAATATTCAAAACCCCAATTTAAAGTAAACTAGAAATTCATAAAATTGCTTGAGAATAGTTTGGGTATCCTTGATTGGAAGGTAATCAAGGATCTAACCCACATACCTTCACCAAGATGAAGAAACCCCAAAGAATTTGAAAAAAACGTGAGTTCACTAGCTCAAATGTTGAAATCTCCACGAGTTCTTTTGTGGGAAGCTTTCGAGAGGGTTTTAAAAATGTGAAGAGTGATTTTGAATGTTCCAAATAGGTTTTACGTCTTTAGATGACCATAGAATAGCACAGGAATTCCCAAAAGACAAATAAAAATAACCAAATTTAAGAAAATGCCATTAATGAAACAGATAGAAATTTGGGTCGAAGTCACTTCACTGACGGCTTCACGGGTCGTGTAGCATTACACGGTCTGTGAACTTGCCCGCGAACCCATGCTTAGCGAAAATTCTAGAAGTTGGAACTTGGCTCAATACTTAAAAACCTTTACCACCAAGGTGAGTCCCACAGTTGGGTAAATGGCGCGTGAGCCTCCCCATGGTTCGTGGGGCTGAGCGTGGCCCCAACCTTAGTCAAAAACACCCCACGCCAACCTTGAATACCCTAAGTTAGCATAGATGGCTCGTCACCCTCACCACGGCTGGTGTGGTGAACCGTGATGTGACATTTGGCCAAAAAAATCATTTCTCCACACCAAGATTGAACCACACTTATGATTTTCTCCATCCTTGAGCGCCATACAACTAGTACCACTGATCGTACGCCAATAGATTGGCCTAAAATTGGACATTTTAGGCCCAATATCATTCCCACAGTTTGTTTAAAGCCCCAGTGCCCATTTACTTTCCCGTGTGGTAACACTACATAGGAGGGTCTGGCAAAAACAGGCATAACTTCTTCATCCGAACTCAAAATTGGATGAATCAAGTGTGTTGGAATTCTAATTCAAAGAGATTTAATTTGTTAAGTCATGGTCCACCCAGTTCATTTAGTTCTAAGAGATATTCCATTCAAAGTTGACCATTCTATCGGTACTTGTGAAAAACTTAGACAACGAAATTCCTTTGAACTTGACTTGATGTGGGAGACCCATTAAACAACATAAATGAACTTGAATTGAAGTCTTGAAAGTGAATTTAGATTGATTTTGGATGTCCCATAAGGTGTCACCCTGGCCCAAATCTTTCCAAAATCAAATTTCATGCGTCACTAAAGCTATAAAGAATCCGATCCTTACATCATCTCCCCCTTGAGAACATTCGTCCTTGAATGTTGAAGAACAAGACTTGAAAGGCTTGAATTAGCACATGAAACCTCCAATCACAAGGTAAAATGCATAATTCGTCATTTGAAAATTATTGCATCATTAAGACTCACATCAAAATGTATTCAAATCATTTTAAACCTCATGGAAAAAAATTATTTTCGTGCACATGTATGCATATCATGACATGAGGCTCAAGAGATAAGGGATTAGGATCATTGAGAATAGGAAGAACTTAATATCATAGGCTTGAGTAAATTGAAAAGGATAGAGGTATCGTCGCTGAAATGACCCCAAAAAGTGCCCAGCAATGTGCCTCGGAAGTGCCAGAAATCATAATGTATATACATAAAAATTCATTTGTTATTTTGAAAATTAGACTACATATTCTTGTTCGAGGGGCAATATTAAGTGGGGAATGGGTCTAACCAGAATTTTAGAGCAACTGTACCAAAATTCAGAAATCACAAGAATGTGATTTAGAAGGGTCTACTTTAAAGGAGCATATCTCTTAGCAAAAATAGAAATGGGTGGTCCATTACCTTCTAAATTAAAGCTCTTTGAATAAACTTTTAAATGCACTTAGTTTCACCTCATTCCAAATTTGGATGTAGAATTTATGCTCATTTTTGTAGAACTCGTATGTGCAGTTTTATTCTAGCAGTTTTATTTTTTTCCTATTTTTTTGGAGTTCAGTCCAAGACTTTCAAGTCTTGGGCCTAAGGGTTCCTACAGTTGAAAAAAAGACTTGCACTGGTTGGCTCTATGACCTGTTTTGCCACAGTTCCAGCAAACGTCTTCCTTATTGGAAGGTCGACGCTTCTTGAACTTCTTCTTAGGCTTGTTAGAGGAAGTACAGGGTTTAGACTTCCTGGATTTGCGAGTAAACTTTTTATTACTCTTTTTGACGGCCTTAGAAGGAGGGGAGTTTATTTTCCCAAAACCAAAATATCAACAAAAGCTTCCCAACTCAGCTCTAGTGGTCAACTTGTCTTTCTTAAGTTGACTCTTGAGCTTGAGATCAATATAGAGTTCAATACCTACGACATTGATGAAACTAGCAATATCTCTGTAAGTCATTTGACTATAGGGGATTTTGCCGTCACAGCGATCTCTGATCTTGGTCCTCACCGTATCTCGAACAGAGGAGGCAAACCGCTGATGAATCATTCTTTCGAAAAGTCGCTATTACAATCTAATCGAATCATGACTTTGGCGAGGAAGTTGTCTTTATACCACCTAAAGTCAGTCAACTTGGGGCATGATAGATTGTTCAGGATTTCAAGACTTTTATCCTGAAAGAGTTTGGGCTCTCCCACAAAGTGTTTAGCAATGTGGTAAAGAAGTGTGACACAAGCATCTTCTTTTGGCTCATGAGAAACAGTTTCACTTCCACCTTCAACCTTTATGGTGGTAAGGAGAGTTGTAGCATCAAGAATACTATGCTTTAGACTGTCAGTGAAAGATAAGCCAAGAGGACATGTCGTAAGCTGCCCCGGGCTCACCCTCAAGAAAAGATAGCATAAGAAAAGGCTCCATAAGACAGAGGAATGATGGCTTGTCCTTGGAAGATAGGACTTACCACAACAAGCCAAACTTCATATCCCAGCTAAAGACGTACGGTTGATGATCGTAGTCCTTGATCCCAACATGGTGAGATCATGCAGGCAAAAGTATACATTAGTACATTTGAATGTACTAAGTATATGGGGTGCAATGCATGTAACTTAACAAAACCTGCATACAATGTTAGATGACAAGGGCATATCATGTAGAATGTTATATATAACAAGGAATATAATATAACAAGATGCTATGAATTTTATGATTTATTAAATGCAAATGATGCTCATATATAGTGAGATAAGACCTCAACTAACATAAGTAAAACCAAGTGAGCTATTACTTAGAATTCTGATGATTACCCCTCATTGGTAAAGAGGTGGTTTAGTTACCAAGGGTAAAATATGCCTCACCTCACAGGCCTCCCATTTCGTATGAAGCGACCTTCCTTAGGGCCTCCCATTTTGGATAAGATTTCATATCAAAACATATCATATCATACCATATCATATCATAATATATCATATCATATCATTTATTCTCTTTGGAGGAAACCCCATTTTGGAGGCATCTTTCCTTACGGGCCTCCCATTTCAAAAGGAAACCTATGCTATGCACACAGTTTGAGGAAAGAGAGATAACCATCCTTCCATCAGTTCTAAGTTCTCATCCCACAAGAATACTTATAATATGCATAATTATACATGTTTTCAACATATAGAAGTCTTTGCCAGAACATTTCAACGCACAATTAGGCTTAAAAGCCAAACATCTTTCATAATAGTTTGTACTTAGGCTCAAATGCCAAAACCATACTTTCATAGTCATAATGTTTATGCATTGGAATAGCCCATGCATATACAAAATGGTGCAAGCACCCAAAATGCTCAAAGAGCCATAATCAACAGACATATATGTGATCACAATATTTTCATAACCAATATCTTATCAAAATCATATCATATAAAAAAATTGGGCTTAACCCACTTCATAATTTCCATAATAATCCATTTACATAAATACATAGGCTACGAATAATGAGAGAATGGCAACCTAATTAGATTCAATCTAAAATCAATAATATGATATGATATTTAAGTGAAAACATAATTAAATACACATTTAAATCATAATATAACAACCCATGCATAAACAAGCCTTAAACAAAGTAAATCCTCATATAGTGGTTTAAATCAGCTTAAAATAATCAAATAAATACTACCCATGCATTAATAGAATTTTAGGAATCATAATATTCAAAACCCTGATTTAAAGTAAACTAGAAATTCGTAAAATTGCTTGAGAATAGTTTGGGTATCCTTGATTGGAAGGTAATCAAGGATCAAACCCACATACCTTCACCAAGATGAAGAAACCCCAAATAATTTGAAGAAGATGTGAGTTCCCTAGCTCAAATGTTGAAATCTCCACGAGTTCTTTTGTGGGAAGCTTTTAAGAGGGTTTTAAAAATATGAAGAGTGATTTTGAATGTCCGTAATAGGTTTTACATCTTCAGATGACCATAGAATAGCAGAGGAATTTCCAAAAGACAAATAAAAATAACCAAATTTAAGAAAATGCCATTAATGAAACAGATAGAAATTTGAGTCGAAGTCACTTCACTGACGGCTTCACGGGCCGTGTAGCATTACACGGTCCGTGAACTTGCCCATGAACCCACACATTACAAAAATTCTAGAAGTTGGAACTTGGCTCAATTCATAGAAACCTTTACCACCAAGGTGTGTCCCACAATTGGGTAAATGGCTCGTGAGCCTCACCATGGTTCGTGGGACTGAGCGTGGCCCCAACCTTAGTCAAAAACACCCCACGCCAACTTTGAAAACCCCAAGTTAGCATAGATGGCTCGTCACCCTCACCACAGCTCGTGTGGTGAGATGTGGTGTGACATTTGGCCATAAAATCATTTCTCCACACCAAGGTTGAACCACACTTACGATTTTCTCCATCCTTGAATGCCATACAACTGGTACCACAGATCGTACCCCAATACTTTGGCCTAAAATTGGATATTTTAGGCCCAAGGTCATTCCCAGAGTTTGTTTAAAGCCCCACTGCCCATTTACTTGCCCATGTGGTAACACTACATAGGAGGGTGTTACAAAAACAGGCATAACTTCTTCATCCGAACTCGAAATGAGGTGAAATCAAGTGTGTTTGAATGCTAATTCAAAGAGATTTAATTTGTTAAGTCGTGGTCCACCTAGTTCATTTTGTTCTAAGATATATGTCGATTCAAAGTTGACCCTTCTATCGGTACTTGTGAAAAACTTAGCCAATGAAATTCCTTTGAACTTGACTTGATGTGGGAGACCCATTAAACAACATAAATGAAATTGAATTAAAGTCCTGAAAGTGAAGTTATATCGATTTTGGATGTTCCATAAGGTGTCACCCTGGCCCAAATCTTTCCAAAATCAAATCTCATGCATCACTAAAGCTATAAAGAATCCGATCCTTATATCATCTTCCCCTTGAGAACATTCATCATTGAATATTGAAAAACAAGGCCTGAAAGGATTGAATTAGCACATGAAACCTCTAGTCACAAGGTAAAATGCATAATTCGTCATTTGAAAATCTTTGCGTCATTAAGACTCATATCAAAATATATTCAAATCATTTTGAACCTCATGGAAATAAATTATTTTTGTGCACATGTATACATATCACGACATGAGGCTCAAGAGATAAGGGATTAGGATCATTAAGAATAGGAAGAACTTAATATCATAGGCTTGAATAGATTGGAAAGGATAGAGGTATCGCTGCTGAAATGACCCCAAAAAGTTCCCGACAATATGCCTCGAAAGAGCCAGAAATAATAATTTTTATATATCTAAAAATTCATTTGTTATTTTGAAAATTTTACTACATATTCTTGCTCGAGGGGAAATATTAAGTGGGGAATGGGTCTAACCAGAATTTTAGAGTAACTACACCAAAATTCAAAAATCACAAAATCGTGATTTAGGAGGGTCTACTTTAAAGGAACATATCTCTACACTATGAAATGGGTCGCCCAGAACCTACTAAATTAAAGCTCTTTGAATAAACTTTTCAATGAACTTGGTTTCACCTTATTCAAAGTTCGGATGAAGAATTTATGCTCATTCTTGTAGAACTCGTATGTGCAGAAATGCAAATTCTAGTAGTCTTATTTTTGTCCTATTTTTCTAGACTTAGGTCCAAGACTTTCAAGTCTTGTGCCAAAGGGTATCCATACTTACAAATACCTACAATTAATCTTATTTCACCCTCATATCATCCTTAACATTCCTCAATATCCTCTCAAACACTTAGACTCATATTTCACCTTAAATTCAAGTCCCAAAACTCAAGACCAATCTTAAGGATTTCATCAAGGTTCTCCTTCAAGCTTCAAGTCTCTATCTTCAATTTCACCCATGGTGCCCTAATCTCCTTTTTACTCAATTTGTATGATTTTAAGTTGATTTTACAAATGAATTTGCTAGTATGAACATATATGTGAACTACGTTAAAGCTATGTAATGTTGTGACTATTTTGCTACGTTTTGAGCCATAAATCTTGGAGATATTGTAAGATTTGATGAGGGGTGTGGATGTATACTGCTTGAGAGTGTTGCATGGTATTGATTGATGGTCTTACAATGCATTTTCTTGTATAATTTCATCTTTAACTTGCATGATCTTATACTACCATTCACATCCGCCAAGTGTTTGATAAAATGCCAGGTTACAGTTTTTTGTGGAATTGAAGGTCCAAAGCATGAGATATGATAGGATTGACCATATGATGATGAAATAAGCTTATGTATATGATAAATTCTATATAAAGTGTTGCATTAGACCATGCCTAATCTGGGGGACTAAGAACCCGGATAACCTAGATTAGGGTTTGTACTCATCGACCTGGTGAAGGGTTTGTACTTCTCCATCGGGGTGACGGGGCGACACCATCACCAACCTAGTGAAGGGTTTGTACTTATCCATCTAGTGATGGATTGGCATCATCACTAACCTAGATAAGGGTTTGTACTCATCAACCTAGTAAAGGATTAGTACTTCTCAATTGGGGTGATGGGGCGGCATCGTCACTAAACTAGTAAGGGGTTTGTACCTCACCACTAAGTGATGGGACGGTATCATCACCAACCTTCCAAGGTGTTTGTACTTTAGAAATTTAGCTTGGTATCTTCTACACATGTGATATCCTAAATGAGCATGAATTACTTAAGTATGTTTTACTTATGCATTGATCGTACATGTCATATTGTTATATTATGCCTTGCCTATTGTTATGCATTTCGATTAGGATGCCTATCTTTTGTTGCATTGCATCCTACATACAAAGTACATTCAAACGTACTAACACATACTTGCATTGCATCCTACATGTATAGTACATTCAAACATACTAACACATACTCTTACCTACATGATATCACCATGTAGGAATCGGAGCCCAAGTTGATCCTCTTTCTCCTCCACGTGGCTAGTTCGGTTCTACTCAAGCTAGTTGGTGAGTCCTCCACTTCGGGGACCCTATACTATGTTTTTCTTATTATGTATTGGGACACTCTTCTTTATGTTCTATTTTGACTACGAGATGAGCCCGATTGCTTTGTCTTGGCCCCTACTCCTATCTATGTAGTAGAGGTATTTTTTGTACATGTTATGTATTTATAATATGTGCCTTAACTCTTTTGTCTCTTGACTATGATGTTATGCAATATTTTCCTTAGTCCTTTTGACCCTATCTCTACTCTTTTATGTCAATTAAATGCTTCCGCGACCAATGATATGTAATGATAAGTTAAGAGGCTTGTTTGGGGATCCTTCGGGCTCCCCATTCATCGTGTTACGTCTAGGCCCTTTTTTGGATCATGAAAAACTTGGTATCAAGCATTAGGTTGTTAGATCCTCTGAGTACAATACATCTTGTCCATTAGAGTCTTACTTATTGTTGTGTTGTGCACCACAACTATGAATAGGAGGCTATAAGGCATTTTGGAAAATGTTTCACTTCTTCCTAATCTATGTCATGTGATAAAGTTAGATCCCTTAGGGCTTATTATCAACCCCTAACAATTACATTTCAGGGTATGTCTCAAGCTACTCAAGGTGGCTATATGCCGAATGCAGAGTCCATAATGCTATATGGGTAATGGCCAAAGCGATGACAACGTTTGCAACCCGACTCAATCAACAAGTGGGTGCTCTCAAGGCTTCTAGTAGTAAGAGGGTAGGTAGTGAGGCCAAGAGGGCCCGTAATGTGGATAAGTTCCAATGTCCCAAGTATAGATGTGGTGGTAGTGTGGCACCTTATGCTAGGTGCCCAAAATGTGGTTGAGGCCATGGCGGCCCATGATTGAGAGGTACAAACACTTGTTATGGTTGTGGGAAGATGGGTCATAAGATTAAGGATTGCCCTCATAAATGTAATAAGAGCAAAGGAGGTGATGGGAGGATGGCTAATCCCAAGTGCCCTACGTGTAGGATAGACACATGGTGGCCCGTGTTGGAGGGAGACAGGTATATGCTTTGGGGGTGGTATGATAGGCGATAGATTTCTGGATCGCCCATATGATCGATACAAGAGTAAAAGTGGTGATGTTGAGCAAGAGACTTAAGGAGGGAATGAGATGTCCAATGTTACTACCGGTATGTTAAGGTTTCTTTTGATTTTTTTTGTTATATATTTGTTAGGCTCAGTGTGCGACTATTTCTTCTCTATTGTTTTTTGTTGCTAGTAGGGCTTCTTGTGTGCCCAAGTTGTTGTGTGGACCTTCGATTTGTATCCTTTTATTGAGTATACAGTTGCTAGAAGGCGCATAGGTGTTAATCCGGGTTGATATTGCATTAGATTTTCCTTTGTGGCTTCATGGAGTTAGTGTAGTGGATTGTTATGTCATACTAGGGATGGAATGGTTGCTTTCATGTTGTGCCTTCGTAGATGGTAGGACCAATAGAGTTAGATCTCGAATCCCTAATGAGCCCATCTTTAAGTGGGAGGTTGTTAAATGGTAGCAAGGGAGGTAGATCCATTTCATGTCTTAAGCTACAGTTGATCTCTAAGGGGTTGCATTTTATCATCTTGTAAGAATTAGAAGTGTTAAATCTAAGTTGTTTTGTTTATAAAATTATTAGTGGTGGTAGATGAGGCATTGAATGTACCTTTCTGATATTATGAAATTGGGGTAGTGTCTTTAGGTTTGACTAGTACACCGGTTATGCCTATAAGTCTCATGATTAAGATCATAGTCCCTACTCTAATAGGCTTATGGTTGTTTGGTGATGATATGGTGGTTCGTTTCCCTAATGAGGTAGTGCATGTGAGTCATTTGAGGGTAGTACAACAAAGTTTAAGGAAGAAAGTTGGGTGCTTAATAGGAAAAGTGGGAATTTGGTTGTAAGAGGTTGCCTTCCTAGATCGTGTGATGCCGAGTGATGGTATTAAAGTGGACCCTAGTATGACAAAGGTGATTAGAGATTGGCCTAGACCATTGAACCCATCGGATATTAGGAGCTTCTTGATCTTAGTAGGCTAAGATCGGAGGTTGTGAATAGGTTATCTTCTATTACTTCTCTTATACCTTAGTTGACCCTAAGTAAGGCCAATGTTGTGACCTACATTTTGAGTAGCATGATTTGATAGGTTCGGGAGTTGTTATCTCTTGTGTGGTTTCTTTGTGCTAATAGGAATCATTTGTGTGTCCCGGATGGTTGCATGAGTCTATAGTGGCTAGAAGAGATCTATAAGGGTTGCCTTATGTTACCTTGCATAAAGTCTTGCCTTGTGGTCTCAGTTGGACATAGTTTGAGGTGTTGGAGGTCTTGGGGTAGTTTGGGTGCATAGCATGATTCCAATGAGGGTAGAACCCATAAGGTTGTAATATGATGCTTGAGGATGGTCAATATATTCGGTCAACTGCAATGGGTTAGTCACTTCTCTAAGATTGATCTTTGGTAAGGATTTTGTCCCCAAGTGAGGATGAGGATAGGTGATATCCCTAAGTGTCTTTTTTGACTAGGAGTGAGCATTATTAGTATTGATGGAGTTGTTTAGTTGACTTATGCACCAATGGTATTTGTAGGTTCTTGAATAGGGTCTTAAATTCCTACTTTGATATGTTTGTAGTGGTCTCTAATGATGAGGTACTGATTTGTTTAGAGCTTGCGAATCATTGGTGGTAGTGTTGCATGTCTTGGATGAGGGGATTGTTTAATAATTATGATAAGTGTGAATGGGAGATAATAGGAAGGTGGTTAGAATTCTTTAAGGGTCATGAAATGAGTGTGCATTATTTTTCCCCGGTAAGGCTAATGTTGCGGTCGATGCTCTAGGTAGCCTAGAATGTGTTGTTGATGGTGGCAAGGAGGAGACTAGTGGGGTCTAGCAGTTGATTAGATTAGAAGTTAGGTTGAGGGAAGTTAAGCATGGTGGTGTAGCATTCTTGATGGTTCTAAATCTTCTTTGGTTAAGAGGTATGGATTAAGCAAGGCCTTGATTCCGCCTTATTAGAGTTGGAAGTTTGGGGTGGAAAGATGGTAGAATGGAGGTAGTCTTCCAAGAGGGAGATGGTAGTTCGTAGCGACAAGTGGAATAGGTGTGGTTAAAGTTGACAAATGAGTTATGGTTGTTTGTCCTTATAGGATGAAGAGAGAAATCCGTAAGGTTGCATAAGTTTGGGGATCGCCCGTGGACAGGGGTGTCGTTAGTCTAGCTCTTCATGCTTCTAGCTTGATCGGACATGTTGGTGACTCTAGTGCTATAGCACTCTTTAAGATTGTGGGTGATGTGGGGGACAAGTTGGCTTAGGGGGAGGTCCTGCTAGAGGTTTTGGATGGATGAGTGGAGAGGTTATTTAATGAGGATGTGGTGTTCATTAAGGTCCTCTTGAAAGGACCATCAAGTCAAGGGTGTCGCTAAGGTAGTCGAAGCAGTCATATGGGAGCGATATTCGTACCTCATTCACTCTAATCAAGCCTAATATAGAGAATAAGTCCTTCATGTGATTCCAAGTCCTATCTTTCAACCCCTATGTCATTCATATGCATTCATGTTTAAGTTGACAAGTTTTATGATGATTTTACACTTATGTTGAGATTTAGAAAATGGTGTTTTAAATGTAATGTTGCATTCTTGTTAGGGTTGATTTGTTTATGATTACTCTTGTCTGGTATGTTTGTTTTACATTCGAGGACGAATGTTCCCAATGGGGAAATATTGAAATGACCCCAAAAGGTGCCCGAAAATGTGCCTCAGAAGTGCTTGGAATCGTAATTTTCATATATCTAAAAATCCATTTGTTATTTTGAAAATATAACTTCATATTCTTGTTTAGGGGACAAAATTGAGTGGGAAATGGGTCTAGCCCAAATTTTGGAGCAACCATATCAAAATTCAAAAATCGTAGAAACATGATTTACGAGGGTCAACTTTAAAGGGGCATGTCTCTTAGCACACAAGGAACTGGGTGGCCCACGACCTACCAACTGATACATGTAGAAATGCAAATTCTAGTGAGTAATAAAAGTCGCTTCTGCTACAGGAGAAATGTTATTTTGGTCCTGTTGTTTCGGTCTTCGGTCCAAGACTTTCAAGTATTGGGCCTAAGGGTTCCCATACTTAAAAATACCTATATGTAGCCTTATTTTACCCTCATATTATCCTTAACATTTTCCAATATCCTCCTAAACACGTAGACTCATATTTCACCCTAAATTCAAGTCCCAAAACTCAAGACCAATATTAAGGATTTAATCAAGGTTCTCCTTCAAGCTTCAAGTCTGCATCTCCAATCTTCACCAAGCTCATCTCCATAGCTAAGGTATGCAATCATTGGGTTGTTCCACCCATGGTGCCCTAATCTCTTGTTTACTCAATTTACATGATTTAAAGTTGATTTTACAAATAGGTTTGCCAGTATGAACATGTCTATGAACTATGTTAAAGCTATGTAAAGTTGTGACTGTTTTGCTATGTTTTGAACCATAAATCTTGAAGTTATTGTAAGATTTGATGAGGAGTTTTGATGTATATTACTTGAGAGTGTTGCAAGGTGTTGATTGATTGTTTTACAATGGATTTTCTTGCATGATTTCCTCTTTAAATTGCATGATCTTATACTACCATTTCATATCCTCCAAGTGTTTGATAAAATGTCTGGTTACAATTTCTTGAGGAATTGAAGGTCCAAAGCATGAGATATGATATGATTGACTAGATGATGATGAAATAAGCTTATGTATATGATAAATTCTGTATAAAGTGTTGCATTAGACCATGTCCAATCTGAGGGGACTAAGAACTCGGATAACCTAAATGTGGGTTTGTGCTCATCAATCCAGTGAAGGGTTTGTGCTTCTCCACCGGGGTGACAAGGTGACATCAACACCAACCTAGTGAAGGGTTTGTAATTCTCTACCTAGTAATGGGGCAGCATCATCACTAACCTAGATGGGGGTTTATAGTCATCAACCTAGTGAAGGGTTTGTACTTCTCTACCGGTGTGATGGGGCGACATCGTCACCAACCTAGTGAGGGGTTTGTACCTCACCACCTAAGTGATGGGGCGGCATCATCACTAACCTACCAAGGGGGTTGTACTTTGGCAATCTATCTTGGTCTCTTCTACACATACGATATCCTAAACGAGCATAAGTTACTTAAGCAAGTTTTACTTATGCATTTATCATACATCCCATATTGTTATATTATGCCTATTGCCTATTGTTATGCATTTTTTTATGATGTCTATCTCTTGTTGCATTGCATCCTATATACTTAGTACATTCAAATGTGCTAATGTATACTCTTGCCTATATAATATCACCATGTAGGAACCAGAGCCCAAGTTGATCCTCCTCCTCCTTCTCCACGTGGCTAGTTCGGTGCTACTCAAGCTAGTTGGCGAGTCCTCCACTTATTTCTCTTATTCTGTATTGAGACACTCTTCTTTATATTCTATTTTGACTATGAGGTGAGCCCATTTTCTTTGTCTTTGTCCCCGCTCCTATCTATGTAGTAGAGGTGTTTGTTAGACATGTTATGTATCTATAATATGAGCCTTGACTCTTTTGTCTCTTGACTATGAAGTTATGAAAGCTTTCCCCTTAGTCCCTTTGCCCCTATTTATACTCTTTTATGTCATTTAAATGCTTCCACGACAAATGATGTATAATGATATGTTAAGAGGCTTGTTTGGGGACCCTTCGGGCTCCCCATACGTCATGTCATCTCTAGGCCCTACTTGGTTCCACTTCCCATGTAGCACCTTCAATGTATTGATCCTCATTTCGAAGTCTCTCCATTTGCCCTTCCAGTATCCTAATCGAAACTTCTTCATAAAACAAGTCATCCTAAACCTCAACTCCTTCCAAAGGAATAATAGCACTAGTATCACCAACCCACTTCCTCAACTTAGACAAATAGAAAACCGAATGAATAGAACCCACACCCGGAGGCAAATCCAATCTATAGGTCATATTTCCACATCACTCAACAATCTCATGAGGTCCTACATACTGAGAAACTTAACTTGCCCTACTTTCCAAAACTCATCGCACCCTAAATAAGTGGTATCTTCACATCTACCCAATCACCAATATAAGATTTATGATCTCTCTTTCCAACATCTAAGTAAAATCCCTTGGATGACTTCGAACTATCCTCAACTTTTACCTGACTAATTCCCCTCTTCCTATAGCCTCCAACACTAAATTTTGAACATATAGAGGTCATCTCACCAAACTCCAACAATCCCACAAAAGGCCTACACCTTCGACCACCCAAAGCCCCAAGTGGTGCCATACCAATGCTAGAATGAATGCTATTATTGTAAGTAAACTGAAAGAGTGGAAAATGATTCTCCCAAAAACCATTGCATTTCAATACACAAGTCCTCAATATGTCCTCCAAAATTTAAATTGTCCTCTCGACTTGCCCAACGAAGTGATGATGAAAAGCATTATGTACCCAACTTCACCTTAGGGCCAAGCCCCCTTTTGAGATGAATTTCCAAAAGCAAGGAGTAAGTTGGGTATCACAATTCAACATAATAAAAGTAGGCATACCATCTAGTCTATCTAACTCCAAATTACATAGCTTGGCACTACCTTCAAGCTTGAGAGTAGTCTCACCTGATATGAAGTGAGCTGACCTAGTCATCGGGTCAACAATACTCCAAATTGAATCCAATTGCTTTCAGGTTCAAGGTAACCCAACCATAAAATCCATGTTCACCCCTTCCCAATTCCAAGTAGAAATTTCAATATCTTGAGTCAAACCACCGAGTCCTTGGTGTTCTACCTTCGTTTGTTTACAATTAGAGTATCCGAATACAAACTTGACTACATCCTTCCTTATGCTATGTGACCAATACACTTCTCTCAAACCTTGATATATCCTCGGGTGCACCAAATAAGGAGAGTTATAGGCCTCGCTCATGATCTCCCTCTTAGGATAACCCACACCCCAAACACATAACCGACCTTCAAGTACACCATCTACCCTTTGGGAGGAAACCACCACCTTATTCCTTTGGCAACCAACCACTTCAATGCAACCAATGATGGATCCAGATCTTACCTAGCCTTATCATCAACAACCACTGAAGGTTTGGCCCCATTCTAAACATAAATGCCACAATCATTAGAGTTGGCCAACCTAACACTTCAATCTAGCCAAGCGGTAAGCACCTTTTTCCAACTCTTTCTTCAATTCCTCAACAAGAGCCACACTTCCCATAGATAGCCTATTGAGAGCATCAACTACAACACTTGTCTTGTCGGGATGATATTGTACACTCATGTCATAGCCCTTTAGGAGTTCCAACATTCTTATTTGCCTCAAGTTAAGGTCCCTTTGAATAAACACCTATTGCTAACTCTTGTGATTGATGAAGACATCAACATGCACCCTATACAAATAGTGTCTCCAAATTTCAAAGAAAGTACCACCGCCGCTAACCTAAGATCATGAGTCGGGTAATACGCTCATGCACCTTGAAATACCTCGATGCATATGATATCATCTCACCATGTTGTATACGTACACAACCCAACCCAATCTGAGAAGCATCATAACACACCACCAACCCATCTAAATATCAAGTAATGTCAAAACAGGAGCCAATGTCAACCAATCTGTCAAAGTCTGGAAACACTTCTCACACTTATCCGACAATACCAACTTGACCTTCTTTTGAGTCAACTAAGTTAATAGAGGTGGAATAGATGAGAAACCTTAAATAAACCTTCCATAATAACTAGCCAACCCAAAAAAACTTCGAGTATCCAAAGGAGTAAGCTTCTTAAAGAATGCACACCCTTTACCATCTCCCATCTAACCTCATCTATAGGATCAGCTACAACATCCTCCTTGCCTGGATTGCATTACGAGCCAAAAGTAACTCCCCCTATCTAGTAGGGAGGGATGGAGATAAAAAATCTTAAGACATGCTCCATGGCATGATGTGAATAATGAAAAGTGAAACATTTCCTAAAATGCCTTGTAGCCTCCTACCCATAGATATGGCGTGCTACACACCAATGAATAAGACTCTACTTGATGCGGCATGTTGGACTCCAGGGACCATTTATAAACCTAGTGCCCTGACACCATCTCTATCATAATCGAACTTGGGTTCTAGGAGTGACATAACTAAAGGGAACTGGAGAGTCCCCAAACAAGCCTCAAAGTATCCAAAATTCACATCATCAGTTCGGAAGCATATTTGAAAAGTAAACATATAATTCTAAGGGACGGGACAGTAGGACTCACGCTATGGGGATATCATAGGGAAAGGGATTAACATGGATTCATGTAATATGTAGTACATATAGACTAAGGGACGGGTAACTATGATTTACTGTGTGAGGGCAATTCGAGACTTAAGATATTCCACATTTCTACATCAAACATACATAAATATCATTAGCATCATGATAAATCCATAATAGTCATATCCAAAAGATATACATAATTGTAAGCTCCAAATAATAACACATAACGCATAAATCCGACAAGAGTCTACAAGATGTCCAACAATGCCTCTAGTCATAAGATAGGACGGGGACCAAGACATGTCCCAGTATCACCCTCAAGAAAAATAGCATAAGCAAAAGCTACATAAGATCAAGAAATGCTAGATTGTCCATGGAAGATAGGACTCACCACAACAAGCCAAAACTTGAGATCCCAGCTAAAGTCGTACGGTGGATGATCGTAGCCCTCAGTACCTACATGGTGAGATCATGTAGGAAAAAGTATGCATTAGTATATTTAAATGTACTAAGTATGTAGGGTGTAATGTATGTAACTTACCGAAACCTGCATACGATGTTAGATGACAAGGGTACATAATATAGAAAGTGATATATAGCAAGAAATATAGTACAACAAAATGCTATGAAATTCATGATGCATGAAATGTAAATGATGCTCATATATAGTGGGGATGAGACCTCAACCGACATAAGTCAGACCAAGCGAGCTATTACTTGGGATCCCGATGATTACCCCTCATCGATAAAGAGATGGTTTACTTCCCAAGGATAATTCATGCTTCACCATACGAGCCTCCCATTTTGTATGAAGCAACCTTCCTTATGGGCCTCCCATTACGAATAGGATTTTTATATCAAAATACATCATGTCATGTCATTTCTTACGGATAACCATATTTCGGGTACATCTTTTCTTATGGGCCTCCCATTTAGAAATGAAACCTATTCTAGGCACATAGTTCAATGAAAGAGAGAGAACCCTCCTTCCATCGGTGCTAAGTTTTCATCCACAAAAGTACTTATAATATACAAAATGATACATGCTTTCAAGAGATACAAGTCTTTTCCAAAATATTTCAATGCACAATTAGGCTTAAAAGCCAAACATCTTTCATAATTGTTCATACTTAGGCTCAAATGTCAAAATCATACTTTCATAGTCATAATGGTCATGCATAGGAATAGGTCATTCATATACAAAATTGTGCAAGCACCCAAAATGCTCAAAGAGCCATAATTAATAGACATATATGTAATTACAATATTATCATAATCAATATATTATCAAAATCACATCATATAACAAAATTGGGCTTAGCCCAACTCATAATTTTCATAATATTCCATGTACATGAATGCATATACTATAAATAATGAGAGAATGACATGAGTAATTAAAATTCAATCTAAAATCAATAATATAATAGGAAATTCAAGTGAAAACATAATTAAATTCACATTTAAAATCATAATATAATCACTCATCCATAAACAAGCCTCAAAGGGGACATGCATACTTACATATTTAAATCCATATTTTATTAAAAGTATGCACACATATATATATATATATATATATATGGAGATTTAAATCATGTTAGACCATATTTTAAATTATATTGATTGTAGAAACTCTTATTTGTGAGTGTTTATAACCCCAATACTGTAGTCAAATTTAATTTGCAAGAGTTTATAAATAGCAATAAATTATTTTCAATTCGAAAAAAATATATATGGAGATTTAAATTATGTTAGACCATGCATATTCATATGTACAAATAATCTTACTTAGTACCCAATATAAAATAAACCAATTTCCAATAAAAAAAAATATCTATAGTACGAAACAATATAAATTTGACTTCATGTCAAACTAAATAAATACAAACTATGTTTAATAACTCATAAAAAGTACAACTTTAACTTCATATAAATAAAAAAGTTTCACATAAATAAATATGAATAAAATATATGTGTTTGACGGATGGTTCTTCAAATGTGATACGGATCCGCTGTTGAACCACATCATCCGCCTGAAGTAATAGAATGCAAATATTAGAAGAAAATTATACTCTAACAACTAAATACTTCAAAAATATGAAAATAATTCCTTGATATTTGATTACAAAAAGTCATAACAATTGCATATATTTTCAATTATTCTAAAAACCTCTATAAAATTTAGGAAAAGGGTAGGGGTACATATGAAAGATAACTAAAACTTGCAAAGTGAAAAGCATATCAAGAATTTGATCTTTGGACAATGAAGCTGTTAGACCCCGTAATTAACTAAAGAGAGGTTAATTACTCTTTCGGGAAAAATTGTTGGGATTGAGGTCTATTTTAAATTTAACTAACTTATGGTGTGGGAATATAGAAGCAAGTGAATTTGGCAGATAAAAATTTAAAGTGAAGTCGGAAGTCCTTAATTGGATTAAAATAGAAAAGTTTGGGACCTAATTAGTCAATAAGCTATCTAGAGGCCCT
>JAOTQR010078692.1:0-11106 GCA_025774065.1 Solanum ossicruentum
TTTTAACCTTTATTTTTAAAAAATAATATTTTTTGGAGAATATTCA
This sequence comes from Solanum ossicruentum, assembly GCA_025774065.1. Classification (NCBI taxonomy): domain Eukaryota; kingdom Viridiplantae; phylum Streptophyta; class Magnoliopsida; order Solanales; family Solanaceae; genus Solanum; species Solanum ossicruentum. The sequence goes on from JAOTQR010078692.1 coordinate 47, forward strand.
TATGTTAATCTTTAACTTATAATTAATATTAATAGTTTATTTAATTTTTATTAAGGTAAAATATTTTATCCATGTGGTAGGCCATGTGACAATTTTTTTTTTTAATAAAAGAGATGTATTACACACACCATTGAGGTGTGTTTCTCAAACTAATAAGTGATAGTTTATGTATAAAACTCACACTTCCAATAGTTTCGATATGAAGCTTTAAAAAGGGATAGTTTAGGTCTGTTTTTGACACTTATCTCAATTTTTTTAAAAAAAATTTGTTATCTAGAATAATTCTTAAATCTTTATATGGTTGAGATTTATTTTTTAGATAATATGATACATTCTTTTCTAGGACGAACTAACATAAAATAAGACGAGAAAATTGAGTAATAAGCGACAAAAAAGTTCTCAATTAAAAAAAAATGACATTGACTTGGTCAAATAAAATAAAATAAAATAAAATGTGATCCTGATTAGAGTGCATAAAAGCTTTGAGGTGTATATTAATATTTTTAATATTTTGAAAAGTCTTCCCTCCCTTTTTAAATTTCAAATTTAAAAATTCTCCCTGTTATAAAATCTAATTAACTGGAAAGATTTTAATAGAAAATCAAACTGAAGATTAAAGAACAAGTTTGAGAGTATTCTGTATATATCCATGTGTCTATGTCTCTCCATTCATGGCTTTATATAGCCATAGATATACAAGAAATAACAAAAATATATGGTGGTACCCACCACCAAAACTTAATCATTTACCAAATATACATATGTTATTTAAAGTTGTACAATTATTGTTTCCAACACTCCCCCCTTAATCGTTCAAGAAAGAGTAAGGTTCTATGTGAACTTAATATGCATTCATTGCCTCATTAAAAATCTTGTCAGAAAAAGCCCAATAGGAAAAAACCTTAGGTAAGAGAAAAATAGTACAACATGAATTTTCTCCCCTTGATGAAAGGTTCATTTGATACTTTGGAGATGACGTATTGTAATCTTGTGTCTTAACTTCTCAAATATTGATGTTGGTAATGTCTTAGTGAATAAATCTGCAAGATTATCACTCGAACGAATCTGTTGTACATCAATTTCACATTTCTTCTGAAGATCATGTGTGAAAAATAATTTGGTGAAATGTGTTTCGTTCTGTCTCCTTTTATAAAGCTACCTTTCAACTGAGCTATACACGCAGTATTTGTCACGATCCAAAAATTGGGCATGATGACACTTGCTCAATCCCACCAGAACAAGTCAGCCTTAACCCAAAGATAACACATCACGCGAAAGCAATTAACTAAAGTAGATAACTAAAGATGAAAGTTTTCATAAACTTAAATACCATCCAAAGGATTGATTGTCACGCGTATAAGCCACTAGAAAAATAAAAAATTAAAGAAATACAAGTCCAAACTGTCCTTTTTCTCAAATAGGACAAGTACAGAAGAAATAGAAACAAGAGAGTCAGGTAGATGACAACAACTACCTCTCTACGTCTCCTGAGAATCCTCGGTGGATCAAGGAATTACTTTTCACTGCCCGAGTTCACCACCTACACGAATGTAGAAGCAAGGGGTGAGTACCAAATACCACGCGGTACCCAGCAAGTCAACTAACAAAACAAGGTAAGTCTAATAAAATACACAAACTCATTTCGTCCCAGTTGATTTCCACGACTACAACCTGCACAAAAAGTTATTCCGACCCAACAATACATAATAATAAAAATAGTATTTCACCATATCACAATTTCCAAATCACAAACTAATAGTGATAGCATAATCAATCATAAAGATAACACCATGCTATGCAATAGTATGCAAGGATGATATGCAATGCATTATGCAATAATTGCCGGCAAAGACCTCGACACCACAATATCATCATAGTTCACTGGTATGTTACCTCAGCATCACAATAAAATCGTCGGCATGTTACCTTGGCATCACAATAAATTCGTCGGTAAGTTACCTCGGCATCACAATAAATTCGCGGGCATATTACCTCGGCATCACAATAAATTTGACGGTATGTTACTTAGGCATCACAATATCTCGATCAGTAAAGACCTCGGTACCAATATTTTTCATCTCATTCGTATCAATATTCGGAATCAATACAAATATGCATGTCATGGAATGAATGAATATGATATGAGTTCCACAGACACATTCACTCATTATTTTCAACCACGACATTATATATATCCAAAAAAATATAGAATTTTCATCACTTCACCACATTTATCAATTCAAGTACCATAATAACACGCCAACTCGTATTCACATTTTTAATCATCTTACTTCTTATAATATCAAAATATTTGACGTACCACACGTAGGAGAAAGGAAAATTTGAGAATTCTACGAGAATTACAAAGTTTTGAAAGTCCACTTGTCTTAGTCAAATCAGGATCAATCAAACACTTTAGTCTTTCCTTTTTGAATGAAATCCATAGCGCCACGATCAGGTCAAACAAATTATCATCATAAGACTTCAAAACTCACAAGACCCATATTACTATATGTCTAGGCTAGACCCAAAAATTACCCAATGCTACAACCAATTCCCAAAATTTCAACCCTGGGATTAAGTTTCAATTTCTCTAATATTAATACAGTTCATATATATATATATACACGTACATCCAAGGTCGGCTAAGCAAAGAATCAAAAGTACTGAGCAAAAGTGCGAAACTCGCAGATTAAAGAAACCTTTATTTATTTTAGTTGATAACCATGAAAAGGGCAAAAGAATATATTTTATATATAAGTAACATCCCTCCAAACAAAAGCATTGGAATTAATTAATAAACAAGATAATGAAGTTATCAACAGTTGACAAAGTTATCACTTTGAAAGCTTTTCCAGTAATCAACTGCCTAGCGTGTCATATAATAATTCAACCTCTACTTTTTCCCTCCCTTCAAATCTATTGTACATAATAGTAATTTGCACTTAAGGAACATATCATATTAGTTTACAAAGTTTCAAGTCCAGAATTTAATCTTAAATCCCCCAAATAATATAATTCTAATTCTCACAACTTAAAGAATAATATTATATTCGGTATATATAAATTATGAGCAATTGTCACTAATTTCACCTCAACTTAACTTCTTTTAAATCTCTAACTCAAGTAAATAAAGTGACATGTAGGGTCTTTTGATTTAACTTTGATACACCAAAATAAATTTATCGCTCATCATAAATAATATTCTCATAATAAAGTACTTGAAAATACATGAAAATAAACTCATTTATATAAAATATCTTATTATAAAAGATTTAGAAAATAGGAGCAACTTACATAAATAAAATTGTCGAAACTCTATGCAATAAAATACCTCCCTCCAACTAACCACGTGCTATAAAATAAATCTAGAATTTAACTAGAACAAATTTAGGGAGGAATAATAATAACAGGGAATTAATAGAAGAGAAGAGAGGAGAGAATGTATTTGTCTCTTCAATCCGTGTAGGTATGTTTATGTATGTATGATTTCCCTTACTGACAAGGCTATATATATAACAAGGAAAAGGGATGCAAATTATGCATCATTATGATGCTGGCCAATAATGCTAGCCATTAACATGAATTGTTAGAGCTTTTCCTTTCCACTTTAAAGTGAAGCTTATGGTGCTGGCCAATAATGCTAGCTATTAGCAAACTTTTCCTTTCCACTACTCCTTATCCCCCAACTCAACACATTAATTCACAAATCACAGGTTATGTAAAATAATACATAGCCTTAGTTATCGAAATATTTACTAAGTTTACGAGAAGGATATTTTAAAATAATAGGACCAATTCTTAAAATGTCTAACGGGCCCTTACATTATTGTCTTCAAATATAACCGTGGGTACTTTGACTTCATTTTTTAGTCCACATTTCTCTTGGATGGAATGTATCATCGATCTCAATCATACACATTCTCTATTTATTTCATGAATTGCTATTATTTCAGCATGATTTAAAGAAGTAGCAACGATAAACTGCTTTGTAGATTGTCATGATATAGCAGTTCCTCCATACGTAAACAGATAGCTTGTTTGAGATCGAGCTTTATGTGGATCTGATAAATAACCTGCATCTGCATAACCAACAAGATCTGCAGTTTTTATTAGTATAAAACAAATCCATGTCAATTGTACCTTTCAGGTATCGCAAAAAATGCTTGATACCATTCCAATGCCTTCGCGTTGGGGAAAAACTATACCTTGCTAGCAAATTAACAGAAAATGTTATATCAGATCTAGTTGAGTTAGCAAAATACATAAGTGCTCCAATAACACTTGGATATGGTACTTCAGGACCAAGGAGTTCTTCATCCTCTTCTGGAGGACGTATTCGCTTCAACTGATCTAACAATCATTGGAGTACTTAACGGATGTGCTTTGTCCATATAGAGTCATTTTAAGATTTTCTCAGTATAGGCATATTGATGAACAAAAATTCCGTCTGTTAAGTGTTTAATTTGCAGACCGAGATAAAGTTTTGTCTTTCTGAGATCTTTCATTTCAAATTCTATCTTTAAGCATTCAATTGCCTTTTAGACTTTTTCAGGAGTTCCAATAAGATTTATATCATCAACATAAACAATGAGTATTATAAAATCTGATCCCGATTTCTTAATAAAAACATATGGACAAATGACATTGTTTATATATCCTTCATTTATCAAGTATTCACTAACACGATTGTACCACATACACCCTGATTGTTTCAGACCATATAAAGATCTTTGCAATTTGATTGAAAATATTTCTCGAGACTTATTACATGCTTCAGGTAATTTAAATACTTTTGGAATTTTCATGTAAATTTCACTATCACGTGAACCATATAGGTAAGCTGTAACTACATCCATTAGATGTATTTCAAGATTTTCATGTACAACTAAGCTGGTGAGATATCAAAAAGTTATTCCATCCATAACAGGTGAATATGTTTCTTCATAGTTGACACCGAGTCTTTGAGAGAAGCCTTGTGCAGCAAGGAGTGCTTTGTATCTTATAATTTCATTTCATTTTCGCACAAAAATCCATTTATAATCAACTGATTTTACACCATCAGGTGTTTAAACTACAGGTCCAAATACATCATGCTTAGAGAGTGAATTCAACTCAAATTGAATTGCTTCTTTCCATTTAGGTCAATCATCTCTATGCCGACATTCTTCGACGGATTTAAGCTCAATATCCTCACTCTTTTACATGATGTTTAGTGCAACATTATATGCAAAAATATTATCCACTATAATTTTCGATCGATTTAAATTATCTCATCACCAGTAGAATTTGTCGAAAGTTCTTCATTCACTTGAGTCTCGAGTTCAATGATTTCTTCAGGAATATCAGGATTTCTCAAGTCTTGACCTTCTTCAGGAGGTTCTTTTGCAGTACCATCTTTATTATTCTTTACGCTTCTTTTTTTAGAATTTTTATGCTTTGAACCTAATGGTCTACCACGCTTCAGGCGTGTTTGGGATTTAGAAGCTGTGATACTAGTAGATGGTCCCTTTGGGACACCAATCCGGATATAGGCATATTCACTGCAAGAATATGTGACTTAGATATCAATTTTAAATCAGTAAATGCATTTAACATTTGATTTGCTATTGTTTGCAAGTGGATGATCTCCTGGACCTCCTGTTCACAGATGCGTGTTCGTGGATCAAAATGAGATAGTGATGAGACTTTCCAGGCAATTTCTTTAAGTGCTTTTTGGGGTTCCTTTTTCTCTCCCCCTAATTGCAGAAAAATTGTTTCATCAAACTGACAATCTGCAAATCTGGCAGTAAATAAATCTCCTGTCAATGGTTTAAGGTATCGAATTATAAAGGGTGAGTCAAACCCAACATATATACCTAACCTTCGTTGAGGGCCCATCTTAGTGCGTTGCGATGGTGCTACAGGCACGTATACTGCACAACCAAAAATTCGTAGATGGGCTATATTTGGTTCATGACCAAATGCTAATTGTAATGGAGAATATTTATTATAACTGGTCGGTTTGAGACGTACAAGTGCTGCTACATGCAAGATAGTATTACCCCGCACAGTAGCGGGTAATATAGATTTCATAAGCAGTTGTCTTGCTATAAATTGTAGATGCTTAATAAATGACTACGCAAGACCATTTTGAGTATGAACATGAGCTACCAGATGTTCAATTTTTATCCCAATTAATATGCAGTAATCATCAAAAGCTTGAGATATAAATTACTAGCATTATCTAGACAAATAGATTTAATTGGATAATCTGGAAATTGCGCCCTTAATCTTATTATTTGTGACAATATTTGCGGGATGATAATAGGCATACATGAGACCATTTTGATGATGCATCTATTAGGACCATAAAATGTCTAAACACTTCACTATATGGGTGAATAGGTCCACATATATCCCCATGTATACGTTCCAAAAATCTCGGGAATACGATGCTGACCTTCAGGGTTGATGGTCAGGCAATTAAATTGCCTTCATAGCAAGTAACACATGAAAATTCGTCGTTTACAAGAATCTTCAGGTTCTTTAGTGGATGAATAGTGGAATTTTCAATAATTCGTCTCATCATTATTGATCTAGGATGACCTACTCGGTCATGCCATAGCACAAAAATTTTTGGATCAGTAAACTTCAGGTTTATGATCGAACGTGCTTCATTGGCATAGATTTCTGCATAATATAGGCCAGACGATAAAGTCGACAATTTTTTCAAAATATATTTCTGTCCCGAGATACTCTTAGTTATACCAAGGTATTCAAAATTCATTTCATTTAGTGTCTCAACATGATATCCATTTCAGCGGATATCCTTAAACTTAGCAGATTTCTCAGGGATTTAGAAGAGAACAATGCATTTTTTATAATAATTTTTGTCCCCTTAGGCAAAAATATAGTAGCTCTTTCAAAGCCTTCAATTATTTTTGTATTACCAGATTTTGTAGAAACATTTGCCTTTCTTCTAAGTAAAGTAGAAAAATATTTCTCGTCTTTAAAACTTGCGTGAGTTGTTCCACTGTCAATTACAAAAATATCTTTGCGATTGATTATTACTCCAAACAAAATTTGAGGCATATCCATTCCTTTTAAAGAGAAAAGTAATTAAGTGAATATTTATTTTAGACCTCATGCGTTTTTAATGAAAAATCTTGCATAAATATCACAATAAGAAAGACGTGATTTTATTCATTTTACATGAGTTATAAAAATACGAATTCATACATAAAATAGAAGTGAAACAATCAGATAAAATTATTTTAAATATTATCAGGTTTATTTATGTCTATATTTTCATCATTATTAAAATTTTTTTGGGTAAATTTAAGTAGTCCGTTACATCTAGATGCATAGGTTTTATATTATTTTTAGACACAAAATTTATCTCTGGATTTTTGGCTCTTTTTAATAATGCCCCATATAGCTGAACAAGACGTTTAAATGATCGGCATGTCTTTCAGCAATAAAAAGGTGAGTAAGCAATGCGGAATGTTTAGTAAATCCCATATAGCGATATTGCTGCTTCATCAGCATATTTGCAGAGGAAATGTGGAGTATTCTATTTTTTTTCAAGCTTATCTTATTCAGTGATTTCTTCTCCGCATAAATTCAGCTGTAATATAATTTTGAATATTGTTGAATTATATTCAGTTTTATATTTGAAATCCAATAATATTAGATTTAACCAATCATGACATGCTTGTGGAAGGACGACCAACTTCAGGTGGTCGAATATTTCTTTTAGATTTTCCCACACTTTTAACGTATTTGTGGAAGTACGACTAACTTCAGGCGGTCGTATCATTCTTTCAGATTCTTCCACAATTTTATCGTATTTGTGGAAGGACGACCAATTTCAAGTGATCGTATCATTCTTTAAGATTCTTCCACAATTTTAGGGGATCTTTTATTATAAGATATTGTAATTTTAGCTTCATCAAGATGGTAACGGAGAAATATCAAAGCTTTGGCACGGTTTGGATAAATGCTTTATTGTCATCTTTAATGGTATCTGCCAGACCCATTGATTCAAAATATAGTTCGACATCTAGTGCCATGATAAATAATTTGTTCCAGAAATATTAAGAACAATAAATTCAACTTTTGAAATATTAGATATTTAATAAAATGAAATTCTTACCTCCTTTGTTACCTGTTTAAAATAGCTTGAAATGGACAGAACTTCGTACTGATAACGTGTTATAAAATCTAATTAACTGAAAAGATTTTAATAGAAAATCAAACTGAAGATTAAAGAAGAAGTTGAGTATTCTGTATATTTCCGTGTGTCTACGTCTCTCCATTTCATGGCTTTATATAGCCATAGATATACAAGAAATAACAAAGATATATGGTGGATCCCACCACCTATACCTAATCATTTACCAAATATATATATTTATTTAAAGTTGGACAATTATTGTTTCCAACACTCCCTTTTTTATATTTCCATCTTCCTTTCTCTCTCTTTCTTTCTCTTTCTGATTCCCCTCTCCCTCATTTTCTTCTTTTTTCTCTTTCCTTATCTCTTTCTCCATTTTCTTCTTCTTTATCATCTTGCTGACCCTAAATGTAAAAGTTGTGCAAATAAAATGAGTTAGACTTGATTTTATATTTTTTAAAATATATATAGAAAAATCTTAATAAATAAAATACTACTTAAAACATATATAATAAATAGGAAAAAAATACACAAAATAAACCTAATTTGAGATTATTTGCCATTAATGGACCCAATCTAAACTATTTATCCTTATTGGACCCATTACCCAAACTATTTACCTTTCTAACCACTTACCTCTTTTTATTTCGGATGTTGACATCAACATAAGTACTATGAAATATACTCTGGAGGTATATATATACCATAGCAATATCATATAAAATGAACTCAGTCCTTTGTAATACTCTGGCGGTATATTGATACTCAATTGGTATATAGGATTTTTTTTAAAAGAAAATCAATAAGAAACAAATAAAAAATTATTAAACTCTAAATTAGTAGAAAATATATCCGTTATATACTCTGTCGGTATATTTATACCATATCTATACCATATCGGATTGAGCTTAATCATCTGTGATACTCTGTTTGTATATGTATACCCTATTAATATATCATACAAGCAAGTGTTGACGTCAGCATGATGTTAACATGTGAATTTTAATATTAGGGGGGCAAAATTTTAATAGTATGAAGGTACAAAATGTAAAGGGGTATATGAATGTAAACAAGTTGCTTTAAAGGGGTACAAACTTAGTTTTTCCTAATAAATATTTTTAAAATTCAGGGACCACTGGTCTCTGAGGTTATGGATATGAAGCTAGCAGGCTACAAAGCCTCGTTCCTAAAAAGACTGAAAAAAATTTTCCTAATCCCACTTAATTCAAAGGTTGGGTTGGGCTAGGTTGGCCTCGCGAGTCAAGTCCATTTTGACAACTTAAAACTTAGGCATCCACTCAAGTAAAAATTGTTCTTTCACATGAAGGTCCATCTTTGGTGAGAATTGTCCTTTCACTATATTGAACATCATAAAAAGACATCTTAAAAACTTTATAAACTTTCATAACATACATGAAAACTCTTATTATGCATAATATACTTCATCATAAAACTCAACTTAAAACTTAGTGATCTCATACAATAACCTTTAAAACATGTGATTCAAGAATATTATGCAATGACATAAGAAAATCTTATAAATTTAAAATCCTCTTAAACAACCCACTTTATCATTCAAAATCCTAGGTAGAAAAATCATGAAATTCATCTCAATAGATCAACAACTCTCATAATAGCATCATAATATTTCATTAACATACTTATATAATGAAAATTACATCACATTATTACCATTTAAAGAGAACTCATGATACTCATAAAATTTCATCACTTAAAGAAAAGGTAAAACTGAAGATTGATGGACTTTGTAAATGAAATAAATCTCATAAATTAAACTCACATACCTGATGGAGAAGCCTAAGAAAAGATTTGGAACTTAAAGGAGGAGGCTTGATGAAACCCTAGCTTTCCGCTTGAAGAATTCCAGCCATTAGCCACCATTGTTGAATATTCAAGTGTCAACAATGGCTACCTTGTGATGTCACTAATGACATCAATGTGGGTAGAATTTCCCCTATAAAAGGAGCTTTTGAGCTCCTTCATTAAACATCACCAAGAACATCAAGAAGAGTGTAATGTGTAAGGTTGAGAGTTGTTTTGTATTCTATTCTTGTAAGTAATAGAAGAAATTTTTCTCTCAAATTTGTGTTTACCAACGCTCAATTGATCCTTTGGCCTCAACAACTGGTATCAAAGCCAAGTTAGAAGCGTTGGTCGAGTTTTTCGGTGACGGGTTGGAATTTGGATTTTTTTAAATTTATTCGAAATCCAATTCTGATTACACCATTGGATTCGTCTCGTCGTAAGGAATCCAACGCACCAAACGACGATCAAATCGGAGTTCAAACGAGCCCGAAAATCGCGGTCAAATTTTGGTCAACACTGCCAGAGTTCCGCCGGAGAGGATGACACTGTGCACCGGAGTTTCGCTGGAGACGACGACCAGAAACACTGCTCATTACCAGAATCTGCAATAGTTTCAGAAATTATAAATGGATCCCTGAAGTTTTTTCAAATATCAACTTGGTCCCTCAACTTTCAAAAAAGTTCTAACTGGCCCCTGAACTTTCTGAAATTGCAGTTTGACCCCTGATCTTTCTGAAATAACAGTTTGGTCCCCAAAGTTTTTCAAAATTGTTGTTATGCCCCAATAGTGGAATTTTGTCCCCGAGGTGTCAATTTCACCTTTTTTGACTGTTCCGGACGTAACGGTGAGCTCCATTTTTCAAGATCCAACCTCGTTTTGGTGAATTAAGCTATTACAATGTGATAATGACCACAAAAGAGTCAACATCATCTTCCGGAGCCATGATTTTGAAGGACATATGAAGAAGAACTGCTACAAATGAAAAGAGGAGCAAGCTAGAGCAGTTCGCAGCCGAAGAACAAGGGTGGAGAAACATTAGTTACTATTCCTGGAGATGTAGCTTATTGTTCAACC
>JAOTQR010078693.1:0-11105 GCA_025774065.1 Solanum ossicruentum
CAGCCCCCCCCCCTCCAATGAATAAAAATAAAAATTCATTTTTTAAAAAAAATTCAAATTTTGAAATTTTTGAATTTTTACAAAACTCATTTTCCAAAAAAACATTTTCCTCCATACCAAACACACCTTATATGTATTCTTAGAAGGTCAAACACTTTGAGTATCTATAAGTATAGCTATTGATTAATATGGATACCTATATTTACTCATATTTACCCATTGGGTAACTCATATTTTTACCCGTTTAAAATATGACTCTTAACTCATATCTGATCTATTTTTGTTTGACTCATTTTTTATCGACTTATATCTGACCCAACCCGCTCATTTGCCACTCCTAAGCATGTGTTTATGCTTCTGCATAAATTTTCTCATGATATTCCTAGATATGTGATGCCAAGACATAGCTTAGGATCACATGTAATTCGGAGTATCATGTTTCTTTTAGAGTACACACTCGAATCATGATAAAGTTAGTTCCAGAGAAGTAGACTCAGATATCCTACGATTTATAAAAAGTCATATCTAGTCGAGTCCTTTTTTGAGTGTGATATAACACCCCTTAAAATGAACAGACTCAAATAGCTCAAAGGATAGAGGAATGTTCTATTTCTGCAAGAGTTAGGTTTTATAGACGACATCCATGGTCCATAGAACCATCTACAGATTGTAGATAGGCTCGTGGAACCAACGTAACTACTAAAGTCCTATTTTAAGTCTGATTTCCATGAGACCATTTCACAATCCGTAGAAAGTTCTATCATAGATGATTTTCACAAATCAGTCCTATGTTAAATTTGTGAGTTCCACGAGGTGGGTCTATGACCCATTATCCCTTTTATGATGCGTAGAAATTGGTTCATGGTTTCCATGTCAAAAACATAGTATGTAAATTTTTATATGAACCAACTGGATGAGTCATAGAAGCTGATCATAGATTCAAGATCAAAAAGTCATAATATCGACTCAGCTTCTACGAGAGGCAGTCTATAAGTCATAAACTGAACCATGGCCCATAGGTAGAGTTTTGTAGTTCCATTGGAAAGTTTTAATATGGGATTCATCTTTATCCATTTATTTCTTATCAAAACCCTGATGTTTTGGGATTAATTTGAGTCCCTTATTATTACCCAATAAGCCTATACTCTCATAAACACTTAAAATATTTTAAGAGCCAGTTAGAGTGGAGAAAAAGGATAGGTTTAAGAATTTCATCAAAGTCCTTTGACATTCGATTATAACTTCAATCTTTTCGGTATGTAGGTTAATCGTAGAATTAGATTGAGTTTGACCAAGTACTCAATATCTAAATTCCACTTATTTGGTTAGTATAAGTTGAGCTGATCCCTAATTGTCTTGAATTCAATATTGATTTAATGCTTCACTCTTTGAGTTTTATTAAATTATGCATTAAAATTATTGTTGCTTCTACACTTTAATTCTTTATATGGTCGTTCATGGCTACATTTCAATGAATCCTAGTTGAGTTTATGATCATTATTTTATTATGTATTACTTTGAATTGAGATTTGATGTTTTTCATGCACTGAGAAAAGTATGACTTAAACTAATTTTGAAGCATATTTTATTGATTCTAAAGAGCATGAGTTTTTTGAGAATAAATAATATTTTGATAAAAGAGTTTTAATGAGATATGAACGATATAAAAGCATATTATTTGTAAATAGAAGAGTGTGATTACTTGACATGAGCTTTGAAAAGTCCATTAAGACTTTATAAGATGACTTGAATTGTTTTGACATGATAGATATGGGCATAATGAATTTTACATGTGAGCAGTATTTAGCACTGATTTAGGTAAGAATTCAAGCAAATCAAAACCCATAAACTTTGTTTCCATTGTAAAATAGGAGACTATGCCTCTCTTATACAAAAGAGGACTTGTTTGATCGTAAATCCTATGATTGTTGATCATTCCTTAATATGACATGGTATTGGATAGTTGTGGAATGACAGTGCAAAGCATTTGTATTATCATCGCTCACTAAAGATGGTTGTCATTAGAACTATTAGTAATGAATTATTTGATTTGATTGAGATTGCATATAATTGAGTCAATTTGAAAAGCATAGTTTTATTCTTAAAACTTGATATCTTAATTTTATTTCCTGACGTTGAGTATTCTTCGCGATGTTTCCTTTCAGCTACTTTACATATAGTACACTTCATATACTGATATTTTTTGACACTGCATCATTTTATGATGCAGATATATGTGCTAGAGTTACTCAATCAGCACTCAGTTGACAATTTACTTCCTTTTCCCAATAGTGGTGAGATTTCTTTACCTTTAAAGGAATCATATTTACTTTATTACTTTAGTTGAGTATATCTTTTAAGGTAGCTATGCTCTTGTCTTAGTATCTTTTTATGATTGGATAGAGGCTTTATTGACAGTGATAGATAGCATTAGAGTCAAATTTATATTTTCTTTCAATGTCAATTTTAGAAAGTATTTCCACTATTAAGTTATGAGTCGATTGATTTAGTAGTCGTTTGGTTTAAAACTCTTATTTGTTTATTGATTTACTTTCCCACATACATATTCCTTTATCAGTTGTGTCTTCTGTTAATTAAATTAGTGACCTAGTGAATTAGTTCTCTTAAGAGCCAGTAATTGTTTTGCGAGTGTCAGTGACACCTACGGTACCCTCTCAAGATGATACAAACTTAATATCAGAGCCTAGATTTCCAGAGTCCTAGTGTGACTATGAAGTAGTTTTAGTAAAGTATTACTTGTGGGGGTGTCGTGTACCAAACTTATAATAAAGAGGCTACATGATATTAGGGATTGTCTCACTTCTTTCACATTACTAGTCCATTATGTTTCACGCATTGATGCATTTGCAGATAATGCATCTTAAGTACTGCCAATCAAAGGAATATTGCTAGCACTGAGATGCCTTTACCGCCAAAGGTGAGGAATAGAGACCAACCTACTCGAACTATAGAGGTGCCCCAATGTCTGCTACTTAGCCTGCTAGTACTTCTGAGGTTGATTTTGGAGGAGCTATTGCTATTCTCATACACTTTGTGTTGCTTCAACTATTCCTAAATATTCCTTAGCACCTAGCTTGATCTTTTAAAATCAATCAACTTTTATGAGAATTCAAGATTTCTTAATGATGAACTCGTCAATTTTCACAAGATCTATGGTGAAGGAGGACACTCAAAAGTTTACTAATGAGATGTGAAAGATTCTAAAGGCTATAGATGCTCCTAGGGTTGAGGGAATAGAGCTTGTTCTTTATCAGGATATGGCTAATGTCTGATACAATCAGTGGGAGGAAGGTTGTGGTAAGGTTTTTGAGCCAGCTATTAGGATAAGTTCGAAGAGGCATTCCTTGATCACTTCTTTCTGAAAGAGTTGAGGGAGGGTATAGTTGAGGAGTTTGTGAATCTAAAGCAAGAGGGAATGATATTGAAGGAGTATAGTATTAAACTTATTTATCCATCTGGATAGGATCCAAAGATGGCCTAGATGTGAGAGCCAAGATGAGGAAGATTCTTTCTGGTTTGGGTAGACAGGTGAAAAAGAAGTTCATAGCATCACTCTTAATCATTGACATGGATCTTTAAATACTTATGGTATATATCCAATAAGTGGAAGAAGATAAAAATAAGGATAGAGGGGAGCATTTGAGAAAAAAGCTCAAGTCAATAGGACACGATTCTAACCAATGGAAGCAAAGTAATGGTGACAGGTCCTATTTTTAGAAAAGATCATTAGGCTATGACCATCATGAGCCTTTTGCCTTTTACAAATCCCAAGAAAGTATAATTCAACGTCCCAAAGGAAGATCACCTTATGGAAGATGTGGTATCTTTCACATGACAGATTGTCGATAGGGGATTATTGGTTGCTACAAGCGTGGTCAAATGGTCCATATGTCGAAAGTGTCTAATATGGAGATAGAGCGATTGGGGAAACAAGGCTCAATCTCCATATCAAGTAGTACCAGCTAGACCATCCCTAAAAGATACTACTTTGAGAATAGGTCGAGGTTGAACCCATCTATATGCTACGGCGTCACCAAGATCAAGAGAACTTGTCAAATTTATACTTTGAGTCTTTTTTCATGATATATATATTTTACTTTGTCCAGATGCCAGATTGTTTTTTTGGCTGCTTAGTTGGTGGTTACACTTTTAATCCTTCCTGAGAGTTTTCTTCTGCCCTCTTGTATTTCTACTCCTATTGGTGAGTTTATACTTGTGGAGAAAGTCTATAGAGATTATATAGTTCCATTTATTATAGATATCATGGAAGGCATAGTTGAGTTAGAGATATTTGATTTTGATGTTATTCTAGGCATGGATTGGCTTTATGCTTGTTATGCCACTATTGATTATAAAACTCAAGTTGTCAAATTTCAATTTCTAAATAAACCTGTCATAGAGTGGAAGAGTATACCTACAGTGCCTAAGGGTAATTTTATTCCATATCTTAAGGCTAGAAGTGGATTCCAAAGATGTGTATCTATCACATCATGTAATACCTCAAAAGTTGAAAAGTCAGAATATGGAAGAAAATGCAAGAACAAGATTAAGAGCAGGGACTAAGAGCTAGTATATGGCTTTTACAATGTTGTACAGGTTGTAGATGGGTCTCATATATGACATCATACTTGGGAAATTTAGAAAAGAATAGGTATTATCTAAGGGTCTTTTATGAGTTGAGGTTGGGTTGACAGTTTGCATGTTAAGCCTATAGATGAGATCCAGAGAGTTAGAAATGAGACTTGACAGGATGAAACCTAAGTAAAGGTCGTGTATGTTTTTACAAGTGGATTGGTATCATGAAAGTCATATTACGTAGGAAAATCTTTTGATTTTGGGGCAATATGAAAGAGTTTCTACAACCTGTATAAGGGAGTACAGCCCTTACTTTGTCTCATACAATGGGTATTTGAAGGATGAAACTTTGACTAAGTATAGAAGACTTTTATGAGGGGCATCTATGGATTGTAGAAGAAAGGATGACTCCATAGATAGTTTTTGTGGTTGAGATACTGAGGGATGAATTTTAGATCAGGTTCAATGAAAGGGGTTCCACAAGCTGTAGATGGGTCTATGACTTGTAGAACCAATTCATAGACTTCATGTGATAGTTTTGATTAAGGATATTTTTGTCTTTTTCTACCCTTCTAACCTCTAAACTATATCATTTTGGCCCTATTAATACTCCATAATCGCCACAACCCTCCTGATTTCATATTTGTCTTACCCAAAACTCCTAAGGACTAAATTCTCCCAAATCACTTCCTCCTCAAGCTACATGAGATGTTAAGCTAGGGTTGGAAGCTATACCAATTTTCTTCAAGTATTCATTTAAGGGTCCATTCCACCATAGAGCCCAAAGATTGTTTTACTTTCCATCCAATTTCAAGTAGGTATTTTATGGGTTTTATGAATTTAATTCTAACTGTATGAATTATTATGTATACTATGATTATTTACGCAAGTATGAATGAGTTCTCTTAAATTTCACTATTTTTATTATTTGCAAGTAAATTCTACTACATCCTGCTTAGAGTTTACGAAATTAACTATGGGTTTCCTAATTTTGCTTCAATTGCTACTATTTTACATGATTATGCATGATTTAATTCCAATCACATTATTCTATCTATTAATTATGAGCGCGTGCACGCATACACACACACACATTTATATATATACCAAAACTACCCCAACTCTAGTTGATCAAGGAGTTTAACTCTCCTTTCATATAAATATATACCTGGTACATTCAATCGTACAAACGCATATTTTATGCCTACATTATATCATAATGTAGGTATGTATTGTTATCCTCCTCCTCATACTCATGGCTAGATTTAGATTGCTATGAGAATCAGATGTGTGAGTCCTCATGCTTCGGGGATCCTACTTTCATCTAGCTTACATGTTATTCTAAGATTATCTTTTATTTTCATTAAGGGTGAGATCGGGACATGTCTTATCCCCTACTCAATCTATGATTTAGAGGCTTGTTAGACATGACGTATGATCAGCTTATGATTATGCTTATATTTTGCTTATGTATATTCGTAATTTACCTTGAATCCTTATGATATTTCAAGAATGCCGGTTTGGGGTTCCCTCGGGTATTTCATTCTCCATGTTACACTCCCGATCTAGTTTGGGGGGTAATATATATATATATATATATATATATATAATATTTCATATCCACATACCTGGTACATTCAAACGTACAAATGCATATTTTATGCCTACATTATATCATAATGTAGGTATATATTATTATCCTCCTCCTCAGCTAGATTTAGATTTCTATTAGAATCAGATATATGAGTCCTCATGCTTCGGGGATCCTACTTTCATCTAGCTTACATATTATTCTGAGATTATCTTTTATTTTCATTAAGGGTGAGATCAGGACATGTCTTATCCCCTACTCAATCTATGATTTAGAGGCTTGTTAGATATGATGTATGACTCTTTGGCTTATGTACCTTTTGTTCTCTTATGTTCCAGCTTATGATTATGCTTATCTTTTGCTTATGTATATTCGTAATTTACCTTGAATCCTTATGATATTTCAAGAAGGTCGGTTTGGGGTTCCCTTGGGTATTTCATTCTCCATGTTACACTCTCGATCTAGCTTGGGTCATTATATAAGCATATTTTATAAAGTGTAAAGAGCATGAGTTTTGAGCTTAAATGATGGTTTTGAGAAAGAGTTTTAATGAAATTAAATGATATGAAACATATGATTTTTAAATGAAAGAATGTGATGAGTTGAGGTGAGATTAAGCTTTGAAAGGTCCACTTAGACTTGATGAGATGATTTGAATAATTTTTACATGAAAGATATGATCATAATGAATTAACTTGGGCATCGTATTAAAAATTGATTTGGATGAGAGTTCATGCACATCAATCCCCATCAACTATGTAATCAATATAAGATAGGATGTTATGCCTCTCTCATCCCAAAAGAAGACTTGTTCGATTGTGGATCTAATGATAGTTGATCGTCCCTTAATCTGGCAAGATATTGGATGACTGTGGCTATGATAATACAAAGTTCTATCATTACTCACTCATAGGTCATGGTTGTTGGTTAGAGAAACTCTAGTTAATGAATGATTTGATTTGATAGAGATTGAATATGATTGAGTAGATTTGAAAAAGCATGGATTTATTCTTTAAAATCCATATCTTATTAAGTTGAGCTATGTTTTATTTTGCGGAATTAAGTATTCTTTAAGTTGTTTCCTTTTAGTTATTTTACAAGTAGTACTTCCATGTACTGACGTCTTTCAACACTGTATTATTTTATGATCTACATCCCTTTCATGATACTGGTGAGACCTCCTTGTCTTTGAAGGAATCATATTTACTTTATTGCTTTAGTTGAGTATTTTCTTTTGAGGTAGTCATGGGCTTGTCAGATTACCTTCTTAGATTTGATAGATGCTTCACAAACAATGATAGATAGTGGTGGAAACTAACTGATGTTTCCTTTCTGTGTCTATTTAGGAAACTCTTTCCATTATTGAGTTACAAGTTGATTCATTTACAAGTCAATTGGTTTGAAACTCTTCTTATATGATTATTGATTGACCTTCCCATTTAAATATCCCTGTACAAGTAGAGCCATTCGCTAATTGAATTATAGGGGCCAACAATGGTAATCCATGTGGTGACAATGCTTAGGGTACTCGTTACGGGCGTAATATGTGAATTGTGCTACACTTATAATGAGGAAGGCTATCGGATGTTTAGGTGCTACATTTTATTTCTTGCTCTTAGTCATGTGATCAAGTTCAACTCTATTTGCTTTGTCTAATATGTGCTCATATGTGTTTCACATCATACCTTTACTAAGAGTTTGTTGATCATCTAGTGCAAAATAGAAATAGATAGCATCCAGCAAGACAAAATGAAAATCCCAAGATACCCTGTAACCATGTTGAACTAAGATTTCCAAACACAGATATTATTCAACCCTCTCAAGCCGATGTTGCAAATGTTGTGTTTCACTATGGCATCTAGGTATTGGCTTAGGCCATGATAGCGCAGGCCGTCATAGTGTTTCAGACACTTCTATGTTTTGTTTCATAGGATGTATCCACTTGAATTCAAAAGATAAAAGCTTAAGGAGGATCTAAAAAGTTGTACTGATGAGGTCCAAAGGATCTCTCACTTCTTACTAGCTTAAGGATGTTCCAAGAATATGGTTAAAGTAGTGGAAGATGATTAAAGGGTGATAATGTGCCACCTTAAGCTTTAGATACTTTTGAAGATTCCTTCATGGTATATTTCTTTCCTCAGGAGTCAAATGAGCTAAGGACTACAGAGTTCCTCAACCAATGTAGGATTCTATAAGCATTCAAGAGTACAACCTTAAATTCATTGGCTATCTCAATATGCGTAGAAGATGATAGCAATATGAGCAAAAAAATGAGTTTTTTATGTAGACTCTTCCCTCTTTCAAACAAAGAAGGTAGGGCAGTGATGTTGATTGGAGATATAGCATTCTCTGACTAATGTTATATGTGTAGTAGGCCAAGGATGATAAGTTAAAGGATAAGAAAGAGTTTCACAGCAAAAGAGTTAGTACATCCAATCATATGTCCTATCAGTAGAAGCTCGAAAATGAGAATCAATCATCCTGTCAGAAGATGTCAACTAGACCAGCTCTATCTTTAGCAAGTGCACCATACCCAGACTTGGAAATGATCAGAAGGGTAGGGAAGTTGATTCTCAATCTCAAGGCAATTTTTCTTACTGGGGCTTAGCTTAACTTGTTTGCCACAAGTGTGATAAGAACTATACCGATAGGTGACTTGATGGTACGGATGCATGGTACAGATATGGTCAGGTAGATAATATATTAAGGATTTCCCATTAGTCGAATCAGTAAGTCAGTAGCTTCAGTTGGTAGGTTACTCAAAAGGGCACTACTTATAGTGCAAATGGTAGTCAGAATCGCTTTTACATCTTATCATCTCATCAGGATACAAGAACTCTCTTGATGTTATTACTAGCATGTTAAAAATATAACTCACTTGATGTTCATGCTTTATTAGATCATGGAGCTACCTTATCCTTTGTAATTCATTATGCTTTTGATAATTTAGTTTCAGTTCTAAACTACTCTGAGAATCTTTTTCTGTCTCTACTCAAGTTAGGGAGAAGTCTTGGCTAAATGAATTTATAAAAACTATGTTCTCTCAATCTTTGATAAAGATACCATAGTTGATCTAGTAGAGTTAGATATGGTGGACTTTGATGCTACTTTTGCATGGATTATTTATAAACGTGCTATGACCTAGTTGACTATAGAATAAGAATTGTAAAGCTTCAATTTCCTAATGAGTCAGTCCTAAAGTAAAAGGGTGGTTTTACTGTACCTAAGGTCATTTCATCTCTTTATTTAAAGTCGAAATTATGAGCTCCAACAGTTGTCTATACCATCTAGTTAGTGTTAAGGATTCCAACCTTGAGACTGAATCTCTTCAACCAGTCTTTGTAGCATATGAGTTCGTTGAAATCTTTTTAGATAATCTTCTCGGAGTCCTCTTAATATGGATATAGACCGTAGGATAGACAATCTCCCTGATACATAGCCTAACTCTATTCCTCCATGTATAATAGCAACATTCTACTTTAAAAAAATGAAAGAATAGTTCAAAGTCCTAGATAAGCGATTCATACCATTTCCTCACAGTGCCCCAGTCCTTTTCATTAGCTGGAAAGATGGTTCTATTAGATCGTGTATTGATACCACTAGTTGAACAAGGTCACAGTTCCTAACAAGTATCCCCTTCCCAGAATTGAAAACTTATTCAATAAGTATCAGCGAGCAACTTGTTCCTCTAAGATTGATCTCATATATGAATACCATCAATTTAAAGATACAAAGTGTAACGACCCCCAGTTGAGGAGCCTAAGAGTGTAGAAAGTTGGCCTAAAAAATTTACTACAGTCAAGTTTATGAGGGTGACTTATGGGTCATAAGTGCCTATACGATCTGTAGGTGAGCTCGTCGATATGGACCTTGACTTGAAGGAATTTTGAAGTTGCTTGAAGGTGACCTACAAATTGCAAACATGGCCCGTCGAACATAGCACGACCCATAGAATCCCTCTGTGGAATGGGTCTAAGAAGATGCAAAAAATGGCCAAGTGTAGAGGAAATCTACGAGTTCAACCACGAACCCTTATATCCTTATATGACCCATAAGAAGATTTCTTGGTTTGGGTCCAAGAAGAGTTTGTTTTAAGGGTTTTAGGTGTGTTACTAGATGGACAGGACCTACGGCCCATGGGTTGACCTACGGCTCATAAACAGGCTTTCGTAGGATGGATTTAGCCAGTTTTAAAAAGGGCATTTCTATCTTTTCTTCACATCCTAACTCTAATGCTACCTCGTTTTGACTCCTAAAATGCCCTATATCAATTTTACACTACCCCTTTTACCCCCTTCCTAAACCATCCTCCTAAAACCTTAGTCCTAAAATCTCCCAAGTCTCCCAAGGTTCTCCATTGAAGATAAGACTAGAGTTTTGAGTTTTTTTCTGTCACGCCCTGGGAGGATACCCTTCATGTGGCTGGCACACGAAGACTATTGCTAACCTCCAAGAAAACCACCTGGCCACATTATCATATCATACTCAATAATGGAAGAAAATAACTCAAATAGATACAATATTATTAATGAAAAGTCACTCAAAATTTCAAAGGCAAGGTTTCGAAATTAACAACACTTTTAACAAATCACTTACTCAACGTGTATGGAGCTTCTACTCAACAATCCAGACGGTGCCATAACAGGCCATAGACACCTAAAATAAAAAGCACTCAATAAAAGCCAGAAGATAAAAAAGAGCTTCTCCAGAATGTAAGGAGAGCTCACCAACTCCGAAGTGCACGATCTGAATCTCAGCGGTGCGCGGGATGAAGTCCTTTATCTCTAGTATCTGCATCATGAAACGATGGAGCGCCAAGGCGTCAGTACGTGGAATGTACAGTAAGTCCAACGGCTCAAATATAATAATAATAATAATAATAATAATAATAATAATAATAATAATAATAATAATAATA
>JAOTQR010078694.1:0-11104 GCA_025774065.1 Solanum ossicruentum
AATCAAAAAGAACCACAACACATGACCCCACTAACAATTTAAATGTTGAAGACTACACTTTAGAAGAAATTTACATTAGGCCCCAAACTTTACCAAATTGAACCATTTAAGGACTTACGGGTTCTAACAAGTATTATAGCATAAATTCATATACATAATATTTCTTAAAATGATCAATTATGCTAGTATTCATTTCACATTGGATTCACAATTGAAAGTTCACTAAGTTTCCAATCATCATATGAATTTCAATATGTTGTAAATCTTACACAATAAATTATCTAGGAAACACTTATCTTAAATCATACAAATTCAGAATTAAATAAGCATAAATTCTATACTAGATATGTAAATACTCAACAATCTATTAGCATGAAGTATGGAATTTAAACTTTATATAAGACATATGTAGGTTCTTACAAGAGAATATCACATAAACAATTACACAAAGTAAATTCACCTTAAATTATGCATATAAACACACATGTATATATTGAAAATGGTTTAAGATCATATCAAATAATAATTTTGATCTTTGCCAAATAAAATAAGATTTCCCAGTTCCTTTCACCTTTATTTTGTCACTAAACAAGTGAACAACTAAGCTGACTAACAAAAACTATTATTAAATCAGTAACCACTAGCAAACATAGGTACTTTAGCATTACTTTAATTTTGAAGTTAAAGTCATACTAATATGAAGCCATTTTTTGAAAAAGTTAGCAATTAATTTTCTGTTATCACCCATGTGATTTGTGCCAATAAGCAATAATGAGTAGTGGCAAATTCCACTAAAACAATATAATACTTTATTACTACTGCTAATGGAAAGGATTAGGGCCATATCTAATTTCGTCAACATAAGAAAATATTTAAAAATTGTAGAGCCACACCAAACAATAAAACTTGCAAAATCAATGCGGCTTGTGAGCCTTAAATGCCATATTCTAATCCTCATATGATTTAAATTTGTTTTATATTTATAACTAAAAGAACAACTAATTATTACAAGGAAACAAAAACTTTGGGTGAATTCTTTTGTTCTTTCTCTTGAAAAAAAATCTCTAAACAAAAACTCCTCTGCAAGAACGTAATTTTTTTAGAACAATAGCAAACGAAAATTCTTCCCCGTCACTATTTTCAAGAAAGAACAACCGAGACTAGAAAATCAACCGCCTCTACTCTGATGCCAATGAAGAATCTCATCAAACAATTAGTTTATAGGATTATTGAATATTGTTTCACTAATCAGAAGGTGTCACGATCCAAAATCTCGGTGTGATGGCACTCACCTAACCCACCAAAGTGAGTTAGCCCAAACATATTAACAATGACAACATAAGTGAAAGATAACAATCTAATAATATAGATAAGCGGAAGAAAACACTCTAAAACTATTCGAAAAATGGCCGGTGTCACATGTACAAGCCTTTAAATATATAATAATCAAAAGAAATACATAACATCATGTCTAGTCTTCAAATAGAACAAGAACATAAAAATAGAATCCTCAAGGCCTGCTGAAGACATAAGCAGCTACCTCACAAGAAATTCGGAAGCTCGATCCAATAAGAAGAAGTCTGGTAAGATGGACCGAGCTCACAACCTACATAAATAAAGCAAGGGGTGAACACCAAACAACACTAACCAAATGGAACTGACCTAAACTAAAGCAATGAAGAACACAAGTAACTCCTTAAATCTCAACCACAAACCGCCGAACTGTAACATTGTGCTACAGAAAAGTCGCAGCATAATATATATTATATAGATCACAGTAATATAAATATACTCATCATATGACATAGCACCTCAATACGCAAGTGTATAAGTAGATCCAACTCTTACTCAAGATCAGAAATATAATAAGTACATAATCTCATAAACAACATACAACTATGTCAACCATATATTATATGAGATGGAGTGGATGCCATGGAATATGAATAATGTGATGCAGTGTCAAATAATCGTGATGCATGTCTGTCCTAGAATACACATCCGCTGATTAGATGACTACCTCAGACGAAGCCATGAGGGCCACACATGGACCATGTATCTGTGATCATGGCCGAAAATGACCTCAACTCATGTCACTTCTCTAGAAATGCCCTCGGACCGTCAGCATATTACCTTTGTTCGACTGGTAGAGACTGCAGCCATCCATCCACCTATTACCTAACTCACATCTCGATCTTAGTCATCACAAGAGTCAATACATAAATAATAATAAATGCAAGGTGCATTATCATAATTATATCATAATATCAACATCATAAAGATCTCATTATCTTGGCATCAATATTTCAACATCGTCAGTGTCTCAGCATCATCAATGTATCATATCATTGGTATCTCAGTATCATCAGTGCCTCAATATCAACAGTGTTTCAGTTTTCACGACTCAAACTAGGCCTAGACGTGACACGGTAAATAGGGAACCTGAAGGAACCTCAAGCAAGCATCTTAATATATCATTACATATTCTTGGTTGTGAAAGCAATTAAACATAATAAAAAAGTAGAACTAAGGGCATAGGGACTAACGGAAAACCTTCATTTCATAAAAACTTCAAGAGATTCAAGAGAGAGTCAAGCTCATAACATCCTTACATATTTGTCCAACAACACCTCTAAACATAGAACTTAGCAGGGGCCAAGACAAGCAACTGGGATCATCCTCATACTAATGACACTAGGTTGTCCAAATACATGAGATATAGTCTAAACATAATATAGATATTGTCCCCGGACTTGAGGACTCACCAAAAGCTAGCTTGAACAATTTGTCTAGCCACGACAAGGAGAATCTATAGGAGCTCTGGTTCCTATATGGTAATATCATGTAGCCATAGAGTATGCGTTAGTAGGTTTACATGTACTAAGTATGTAGGATGCAATGCAACAAGCGATAAGTATCATAAAAAAATGCATAACATAGGCAATGAATAAGCTTATAATAATATGGCATGTATGAATGATACTTGAAGTAAAATCATGCTTATATATAGAACATAATAAAAGTGTAAGGAGTGACCATTCTTAGTGCAATCCAAGTCCTACCACCTTCTTGGAGAGGTGCATGAGGTACAAACCCGTTCATGAGGTTGATGGAGTACAAACCCCCCAACAAGGTTGATGGGCATAAATCCCCAACATGGTTAATGGGTACAAAACCCCCAACATGGTTGCATGGGCTTACCACCTCCCGAGCTAGGCGATCAAGGCATAAACCCCTCAACAAGGTTACCCGGGCCTACAACCTCCCGAGTGAGGTTTGGTCATCCCCAACACTATAGAGATAATATATATACATTCCTACCATCATCATAATCTACATACATTCCTTTCGTTATCATCATATACATATATGCCTTTCATAATCATCATATACGTACATTCCTTTCATCATCATAAAGTCATTCAACGAATAAGACATGCATTGGACCTTCAATTCCTCAAGAAATCATAACCAGACATTTTATCAAACACTTGGCAGGTGTGTAGTGCTAGTATAAAACCATGCAATTCAAGAGTGAAATCATGCAAGAAACTTGAAGTAAATATCCCACCAATACTTAGTAATACTGTCACGCCCCATATCCCGCTAGGGCGGACTGGCACCCATTGCTGATAAGGCTCGGGAGAACCAACCTATGTCTATGTGCCTTTGTATACATATTATAGGAAATTTCTATGTTTGGCATGCTTCTAGGAATATAAACGGTAATAACAAGCAAAAAGGAGATGCGTATAGCTAGGCCGTTGGGGCCACGATGTCTAAAGTACGAGACATGGCCACACTTTAATTTATATAGTCTACAAAGCCTCTAATCAAGAGAAAGTATCTGCTAATGTTTGGGACAGGTCCCGTCTGAATTAACTATATAATGCAAACATATAAGCTCTAAACACACACAAATCTTCGAAACAACCTGGAGCTTGGTAACAATAGCTGAATATCCTGTACTCTACTGGGGAGATCTACTAGCACCTGTACCTACAACATGAAATGCAAGTCCCTTGTAAGGGACATCAGTACGAGATAATGTACTGAGTATGTAAGGCAGCAAATACTGTATATGAAATACAACTCAAATAAAACTATGCATTGGTATAGGATAAGAGACCACCTTTAGTTATACCTTGGGATCGAGTATTTTATGTTCTTTATATACCTTTACCTTTACTGTATAATCTGTGCATATCATGTACTATAAATGACCAGCTGATCAGTGGTATAACTGTATCGTGATCTTCCCTAGCTAGGTTCTTCCTTAACCCCTCGGGCTACCACCCGTAATAAGATTTTTTCCTGGCTAGGTGATTCTTCCACCCCTCGGGATATCAGGATCATCCCTGGCTAGGTTGTTCCTTAACCCCTCGGGCTACCACTCGTGATAGGATCGTCCCTGGCTAGGTGATTCTTCCACCCCTCGATCTACCACCCATCAATAAACAATATTCTTTATCTTTCAATTATCTTGAAGATAATTCTTTTGGTGGTCATAATATTGAAGCTTTAGGGCTGCATATACAACATATAACATGTAGATAATCATAAAAGGCAATATAGCAATGGAGAGAGTATGTTACATTAATAATGCAATGTGTATAAAATGAAACAACTCATGAACATTACTTAGCAGTAAGAGTTCATGCAACTTGGTATCCAAGTATGGATGTAGATTCAAAGGTGATTATGTATGGAATCATATGAACATGTAATACAAGTGGAGACACAATTAATTATTGTGTCAGAGTTGGTAAATGCCTTTATGTACTAAGGAGAAATCTATGTTTCATGCCAAATGATACGAAATCAAATAGCCTTACATACCTCATTGTATGACCTCATTACTACCTTGGAGTGGCTGCGTTTTCCCCCCCAAATACTTATTTACAGTATTTTAGGCAATAAGACTAGTATTAGTAGTGGCAAAACATTTCTTAGCAGCCCAATACCCTAAAACTAACATCCGGGCAACAAATGTTTAATTAGCGATGTAAGAACATTTCTTCATCCTTTTCACTTATAATTCGTACTTTCTAACAACCTTTCTTATGTAGATGTCATATACATCTTATTTCTGACTCTTAATAGTCTTACAACAGCCCATAAGACATAACACATAATAATTCTTCGTAACATACAAACAAGCGACACAACGTTACATCCTTTCCCCACACTTCGACATCAACGATCCCAAATCTGTCTTAGCTTTACCTAAATTGTTTCCAATATTTTTACCACATAAAATCAGTATTAAAATAGTCCACAAATATTCCCAAACAGGGTTAAGGTCGTGGAGCAACAGATTATAATTTTCAGCTTCCAAGTTTCTTTTAAGAGTAAAATTATGATGTCGTAAAACAACTCATCTTTATGGACTATAAAAGTGATACAACAACTTAATTACATGACTAACAACCTATATCTTGTTAAAAAATAAGCCTTACTTCATAATTTAGCCAACCAATTAAGAGAAAAGCCTCTTGAACAACAAGAAACATTCACAACGATACTTAAGAAGCATGCTATCCAGAATTTCCAGCATAACGTAATAGCATATACTTCTTGTTTTTCATGAAGAAACCATACTAAATACATAACTATAATTGCTTACCTTTACCTTAAAGGTTCAGATCTTCCTTCAAGAGCCTTAGAGGATTGTATTTTCATCTAGGTAAAGTGAAATAGATAGAAAATAAGAGTGTTTTGGAAAGCTAAAATATTGTTCAAATGCAATGCCTTTAGGGGCTGCATTTGGTCCGTTTTTAGAGACTTTCTTGGCCATCTTTCTTTTTCAATTTTGACCATATATTGCCACCTATCAATATACTTGTGATATAACTGCTGGTCATCTTCGTAAACTGGAATAAAGAGTAGATAAATGTCTTTTGAAAAAACTGCACACTTCTTAGAAAAATGAAAAACTTGTTTGAATTGGCAATGACTAGAGGGATGCTCTTATGCCATTTTAAGGACTTATTTGAACAAATTTCTCTTGACATTTTGCCCACACATGTACAATTATCAATACACTTGTTATTCAGTAGCTTGTCCCTCCTAATTGGGCTTAAATGGGTGACACATTTGATGGACCTTGGCTGCCCATTTTCCAGCTTTCTTCTTACTTATGTTTGGGCCTAATTTAGCAAAGACATTGTGATGTCTTTGAGCCCCTTTTAATATCCTCCTTGGACTGAAAATATAGTCCACTTATAATGCTAAAACATGGGCTAAGGTTACACCCTTAATATAGACTTTATTCATAATCGAACTTGGATAAATTCGACGTCAGGCCTTGTCTCCGCTTAGTTAGCAAATTTAAGCTAAGCAAGTAGGTGACTTTTCCTACTAAATTATTAATCCATACAAGTATCTCAATTATTTTACTTTGTTTAGGGTTGTGACCTCCTTAAATTAACACAAAACATATATTTATTCAACCAGCTTAAGCGTGAGAAACACATATTGCCCATTAACACGAGAGTCAAGCACTTGTTTAATAATTGGCACTAATTTAACCAAACCATATCATGTTTCACTAAATAGAATTAGTACATGAAAAATATGGGGTGTTACAAATACCATCTTGTAAAATACATTGAAAACCCTCATCAAATATCAAGAGATATCATAGTTCTATAGCTTAAAACAGGCATAATCGTAATAGGTAAATCATCTCATGGTATAGGCTTAAAAATGAGTAATAATGTAGTTTCAATCAAACTTTCATGAAAACCCAATATAATATATGATTATAATCTCAAATGAATAATACACATAAGCAACACAACTTGGAAACATATAATTTTCATAGAAATGTAAGATTCGGCTTCATGGGTGAAAGGTACCCATGAATGAAACCCACATACCTTAGACCTTGAATTTCTTTAAATTGAGTTGTGAAAGACTCGAAGTTTTGAAGTGGGTCTTGGAATCCAAAGTTTGCTCTTGAGCTTCCTTGAATTTATATTAGGGTTTTGAGGGAAGCTCTTGAGAGAATTTGAGAGTGTATTCCAATTGGGAGGAGTGAATTTGATCTTTAGGAATATGGTTAGGTCTTTAGAAGGTGTTACGATAACATAGGAATTCCCAAAATACCAATAGAAATGGATAAATTTATGGAATGCCATTAATGAGGCAGAATTTGGCAACAACCCATATATATATACACCCCTGCATATACAAGTTCTATGAAATTGGGCATAACTTATTCATCCAAACACTTAATAAGGTGAAACCAAGTGTGTTGGAAAGATAATTCAAAGAGATTTGATTTGGTAGGTCATGGGTCACTGTGTCATCCAGTTTTTTGTGTGCTAAGAGATATGCGACATTAAAGTTGACCTTCCTACCGGTACTTGTGCAAAATTTAGCCAACAGAAATTCTTTTAAACTTGGCTTGATGTAGGGGACCCACGATGATCTTAAATGACATAAATAATCTTGAATTAGATTTGAATGAGAGCTTGAAGCTTGAATGAGTTTCTTGAGACCCGAAAGTGAGTTTGCGACACTTGAATTGGGTGAAATATTTGCCTAAGTGTTTGAGAGAGTATTAAGGAATGTCTTGTATGATATGAAATTGAAATATGGCCAAGTATAGGTATTGTCATGTTTGGGAACACATAGGCCCAAGATTTAAAAGTCTTGGACCGAACAAGAAAAATAGCTCACAAAATGAACTGAGGTGCACCCTTGGGCACGAAAACCTCACTAGAAAGTGAATTTTGGGAAAATGAAATTGCGATTCGTTTGCTGTAAAATTCGGGTTAGAGCCATTTACTACTCAATTTTACCCCCTGATCAAGAATAAGAAGTTGGATTTTCGATATAATGCACGGATTTTGAGATATATGAAAATTACAATTTCGGGTGCTACTAAGGCACATTTTCAGGCACTTTTTGGAGTTATTTCAATATCTCCCCCTTGGAAACATTCATCCCCGTACGTCAAAGAAACACATATGAGAGACCTAAACATGAAAATTTCAGCCCACATAAAGATCCAACAATGCACTTAAACATCATTTAAAAAACCTCAACGTAAGTGTAAAATCATCATGAACTTGTCAAGTTAAACATGAATGTATGCAATGACATAAGGGCTGAGACTGAGGACTTGAAATCATAAAAAGACCGAATTTGTTATCATAAACTTGAATAGAATGAAAGAGGTATGGATATTGCCTTCTATGCCTGCTCCGGCTCCTCGAATTACATTTCCAACTTCACGATTCTTAAAAAAAAAGCCTTGACGAACACCACATCCTTAGTAATCAATCTTCATTAATATTGAAAAAAATCTCTTCAACGGACATTCTCATAGGTCAAATCATCATACACAACATCCACAATCTCAAAACGTCCTATAACACTTGAATCACCATCGCATCTCCTCAACCTCGGAGTATGAAGAACCGGACGAACCATATCTATGTCCAAAGGCAATCTCCCATTTGTATGCGACCTCACCAATCCTCCTCAACACTCTACAGGGACTCACAAATCATAAACTCAATTCCCGCTTTACCAAACGACCACACCTTTATGAGTGAAGCCTTCAAATAGCCCCAATCACCAACTTTATATTCAAGATCCTCGCTCCTCTCATAGTCATAAGACTTTTGATGACTTTGTGCTGTTTCATCCTTTCCCTAGTCAACCTCACCTTTCATACCTTCCATAATTAGATTCGAACCCAACAAAGCCATTTCTCTCGCTTGAAACCACCCAATTGGGGACATACAATGTCTATCACGTGGATTCTCAAAAGGAGCCATACCAATGCTAGATTGATAGCTATTATTAGGCTCATCAAGAACCCTTTTTCCTCAATCCATCATCACTAGGAACACACAACCTACCTTAGTACCTAAAGGAACCATCTCCCCCTTGGGAGAAAACCTCCACATTGCCAACGCTCGTCAAAGCCTTCAATTCTAACAAGGAGGGATCAAGATCTTGCTTTTCTTTTACCTCATCAACCAACAACCACAATGCCATCATTATCAACCTCTTCCAACCTAACCCCTTAAACTAGCTAACCGGTGGACCTCCGGAGTCACCCCTCTGCTGCCACCATCATTATGAACTAGGCAACCCATGGACATCCTACTCAAAGCACCGACCACAACATCAGTCTTACCAAGATGATAATGTACACTCATATCATAATCCTTAAGAAGTTCTAACCACCTTCTTTGTCTGAAGCTAAGATCCTTTGGGTGAACACATATTGGAGACTCTTATTATTGGTAACCACTACAACATGCACCCTAAGCAAATAACAATGCCTACTTCTTAAAGAAAATACCATGGCGGCCATTTCAAGGTCATAGATAGGATGAGCCTTCTCATGCATCTTAAGTTGTCTAAAAGTATAGGCTATCACTTTACCATTTACCTAGGAAGGTAACCGCCTTTAACCAAAATTCACACTTCTCTTACTTAGCACACAACTCCTCTTTCCCCTATATTTGCAACACTACCCCCAAATGGTTCATAAGCTCCAAATAAATCAATTCTTCATCACTAGAGACCACCACAAACCTAATAAGGTAGGGATTAAAGACCCTATTCATGAGACCTATAGATGTAACCAGTGCATAAGTCAAAGCAAAAGACACCACCCTAAATTCAAAATATCAGAAAGGACATTCACTAACTCATTGATCACCGAAAACAACTCAATAGAAATAACTTAGGTTCAACACTCCCAACTCTTACAAGATGGTAGGTGCAACCCTTAGAGATCAATTGTACCTTAAGACAAGAAATGGACTTACCCTTTCACAACCACATTACAAGCCCTCACTCAAAGACATGTTTATAAGGGAATTGGAATCTAACTCTACGGGCCCTATAATCAAAGGAGGCACAACATCTATGAAACTAATCCACCACAAGTATGGCATCCAAATCCACCACATCAAACCCAACAAGCATAAGACAACACCTAATACAATATGAACACGAAACAATGCCTATGAACTTTCTAACAACAATAGACTCAACAAAGGGGGGTAGACTCCAAACGTTTACACAACAACTCGGGGCACACTTGAAGTCCACTAGCAACAAAAAAGAATCATGAAAGAAGTAGTGGCACCCGGGCCCATCAATACAAACACATCAAATCCAAAGGAAATTTCAATACACCGGTAGCAACATCGGGCACCTCATCCCCTTCTTGCCTCCCACCTTTTTGGCATCTAAGACAAGTCACCCCTTCATCACCCCATTTTAATCTTATTGAATATGCACCACTCTACCACAATTGAAACAAACATTGGTGACCTTCAAACCTGGGCCTCTATCAACTTTACCACATGTCGAACATAAGCATCATCTCTATCTTTGAGACTTTGGAACTTACCCTCAAACATGGTCCCTCTTGACCCTCCTGCCTCCCCTCTTACCATTTGAGGTCTTAGGAGCACTCACTTGTTGATTGAGTTGAGTTGCCAATTTTATAACGGCTTGGGTCATAACCCAAAGAACATTACAAACCTTCGCATTCGATATATCACCATCCTGATTAGCTTGATACATATCTTGAAATGTAAGGTTAGGGATTAGTAATAACCCTTAGAGGACCTAACTTCATCACACGCATTGATCATGAAGAAGGGAAACATTTCCTAGAACGCTTCATAACCTCCTATTCATAGTCGTGGAGCGCTTCACCACAATTAATAGGACTCTAATCGACGTGGTGTGTTGGATACCAAGGACCTAACAACCTAGTGCTCTGATACCCAGTTTGTCACGATCCAAACTAAGACCGAGATGTGACACGGCACAAGGGGAACCCGAAGGAACCCTAAGCAATCCTCTTAATATATCATTACACATCCTTGGTCACGAAAGCAATTAAACACAATAAAAGAGTAGAAGGGCATAAGGACTAAGGGAAAACCTTTATTTCAAAAAAACTTCAAGAGGATCAAGAGAGAGTCAAGCTCATAACATCTTTATATATTTGTCCAACAACACCTTTAAACATGGAACTTAGAGGGGGCCAAGTCAAGCGACCGGGCTCACCCTCATACTAATGACATTAGGTAATCCAAATATATGAGATATAGTCTAA
>JAOTQR010078695.1:0-11104 GCA_025774065.1 Solanum ossicruentum
CACACACACACACACACACACACACACACACACATATATATATATATATATATATATATATAACTCTTTTTATTTAGGTTCAAGATATTTATTTAACTAAGCTTTCAAAGTAAAAATACAGGATTTCTCAGAATACATTTGGTTGTTGATCTGCCCATATATGGACCACCTCCCCTAATGTCTAATAATGATGGATCTACCAATGATCTAGCACCAAAGGATGAGCAAGAGAGAAATCAAATCCGAGTAATAAAAAAGAGGTAACACAAGCAAGTGAGAAATCAAATCTGAGTCATGGCTAAGCGGTTGTGTGTTGTGTTTGGTGATGAATGGCGTCCACATAAACCATGTAAGCGATTGCTTGATGTGTTTGGTAATGTGCCTGGTGATGCGCCTGATGAAAAATCAGAAATATTAGCAATTAGAGGACTCATTCACCAGCTAGATAAATGCACTTCTCATCCTCCAAAAGACTAGCCATGAAGAGAAGCTACTGCTGGAGTACAGTACCATGCTCACATCTCAACCTTCCTTCAGTACTCGAGAAAGATGATAAATTTTATTTATCAATTAAAACTTGAGAAATTTTAATATGATTTTTCACATGTTTTTTATGTGTTGAACTATCGAACAATTATCTTACTTCTGAAGTTTTTGTTATATTTAGTTTTATGAATATTTGGCAGTATTATGTACTTATTTTCATTTTTCTGTTTTGTTTCAATATAGTATCGTATATATTCCTTGTTTTACTTGCTAGCGCAAAAGTCAATCATCTATCTATTTGGGAATTATTTAAAAAAATATGTTTGTTTCCTTGCAAATTGCTACGTTTTTGTACATCACTATATTTGTTGACTTTAAAAGGTGTGATTGGAAAATGAAGAGTTGCAACTTTTCTAGAAGGTTGTGACTTTTGCGAAGAGTAATGGATTTTGTGATAAGACACAGTAAACACCAACTGACACTTCGTTTTGTTGTCTATAAATATAGGATTTTTCTCTCTTTTGTTTTCTTAAAACAATGAAATTCTAGACCACTTTGATCTTCAACTGCTAAATCTAGTATTCTAAGTGTATTGTCGTTTATGGTTAGTTAACATAGTGATTTTAGGTACCACTATAATGATGAGTAAGATTGCTCTATTATGAAAAAAAATATATTCCATTAACCTCAGGTACTTGTGAAATGACCATGAAAAGTGCTCGAAAACATACCTCGAAATTCCCAGAATTTCAAATTACATATATCTCAAAATCTATTTGCTATTTCAAAAATCTGACTTTATATTCTTGTTTAGGGGATCAAAATTAGGTGTAGAAGGGTCTAATTCTGATTTAAAAGTGAAAGATTAACAATTATGAAATTTCAAGAATGCAATTTCTAGTGGCAAATCCGTGTCGCTTCTGTGACATGCCACTATGTGAAAGTGGACTATTTTTTCTAGTTCAGTCCAGCATTTTTACGTCTTGGGTCTAAGTGACCCAAGTGTGTTCTTACCCATACTTAGTCAAATTTCACCCTCGTATCATCCTAAACATTTCTCAATGCTCACTCAAACACTTAGTCATATTTTCACTCACCAAACTCAAGTCCCAAACCCTCATCCCAAGCTAAGGTTTTCCTTCAAGGTTCTTACTCAAGCTTCAAGTCTCCATCTCCAATCTTCACCAAGTTCATCTCCAAGACAAGGTATGTGGGTTTTGACACCCAAGCCTCCATTTTCTCAAATTGCATGACTTAAATTTGATTTACAAATGGGTCTTGCTTATTATGAAATTCACTACACACTATGTTAAAGCTATGTAAAGTTCTTATTATTTTGCTACGTTTTGAGCTATAAATCTTTGCTCTATTGTAAGATTTGAGAAGGGGTTTTGATGTATATTGCTTGAGGGTGTTGCAAGGTGTTGATAGGTTGTTTTACAATAGATTTTCTTGCTTGATTTCATCTGTATATTTCATGGTTTTATACTAGCATTACACACCCTCTAGGTATTTGATAAAATATCTAGATGTGGTTTCTTGAGAAGTTGAAGGTCCAAACATCAGATGTGATATGGTTGACTATAAGATGAAATGACCTTATGTACATGATAAATTCTATATAAAGTATTGCATTAGACCATGCTCAATCCAGGGGGACTAAGAACCCAGATAACTTAGATGGGTGTTTGTACTCATTAACCTAGGGAAGGGTTTGTACTTCTCCACCTAGTTATGGGGCGGTATCGTCACTAACCTAGATAGGGGTTTGTAGACATCAACCTAGGGAAAGGTGTGTACTTCTCCACCTTGGTTATGGGGTGGCATTATCACCAACCTAGATAGGGGTTTGTACTTATCCACCTAAGTGATGGGGTGCATCATTACTAACCTACCAAAAGGTTATAATTTGGAAATCTAACTTGTTCTCTTCTACACATCCGATATCCTATATGAGCATGAGTTACTTAAGCATGTTTTACTTATGCAATGATCATTCATGTCATATTGTTATAATATGCCTATTGCCTATTATTATACATTTTGATTATGACACTTAATTCTTGTTTGCATTGCATCCTACATACTTAGTCTATTCAAATGTACTAATGCATACTCTATGCCTACATGATGTCACCTTTTAGGAAGCGGTGCCCAAGTTGATCATCCTCCTCCTCCATGTGGCTAGTTTGGTGCTATTCAAGCTAGTTGGTGAGTCCTCTACTACAGGGACCTTAGTCTATGTTTCTCCCAATATGTATTGAGACATTCTTGTTTATTGTCTATTACACTATAAGGGTGAGCCCTTTTATTTTGTCTTGACCCCCGTTCTTATCTATGTATTAGAGGTGTTTATTAGACATGTTATGTGTCTATGCTAAGAGCCTTGGCTCTATTGTTAGTGATGTCTATGATATGGAGTGGTTTTCCTTAGTCACGATTTCCCCACTTTTATCTCTTGATGCTTGCTTTATAGCTTCCGCAATCAAGGATGTGTAATGATGTATTAAGAGGCTTGTCTGAGGTCCCTTCGGGTTTCCCTTGTGTTGTGTCACATCCGGGCCCCTTGGCTTAGGTCGTAAAAAACTTGGTATCACAACACTAGATTGGTAAATTCTCTGAGTCCAAGACACCATGTCGATTAGATTCCTATTCATGGTTGTGGAGTGCGTCAAGCCTATGAATAGGAGGCTATGAGACCTTTTAGGAAATATTTCCCTCCTTCATGTCCTAAGTCATGCTATAGAGTTGTGGAAAGTTTTTCCCCTAATGAATGTTCTTTGCTATGCTAGATCATGTCAAACACTAAAGGAAGATGGGCCCAAACTCTCGAGGAGAAACCTACCA
Source organism: Solanum ossicruentum (assembly GCA_025774065.1). Taxonomy (NCBI): domain Eukaryota; kingdom Viridiplantae; phylum Streptophyta; class Magnoliopsida; order Solanales; family Solanaceae; genus Solanum; species Solanum ossicruentum. Next base: position 3,334 of record JAOTQR010078695.1, read on the forward strand.
ATGGTGAGCTCCGGGATGCTCTCAGCATGCTTGCCCAAGTTGTGGCCAACCAAATCAATCAAGGGGCCCCAGCTCCTTATGCTATTATCCTAGGAGCTAGGGTAAGAGACTTCATAAGGATGAATCCTCCGGTATTCTATAGGTCTAAGGTGGATGAAGATCCAAAAGAGTTCATTGATAAGGTCTACAAAATCTTGAATATCATGAGTGTTGGGCCAAATGAAAAGGCAGAGTTGATGGCATACCAAGTCAAAGGGGTAGCTCAAATATGGTATGATTAACGAAAGGGTAAGAAGGGGGTTGGTAGTGTGGTGCTTTGGGAAGAGTTCAAATTGCTTTACTTAAACGGTTTTTCCCTCTTGAGATTAGGGAAGCTAAGTTGGTGGAGTTTATGAATTTGAAACAAGGTTCTATGAGTTTAAGGGAATATGCCGTGAAGTTTAATAAACCTTCAAAGTATGCTCTTCATTTGGTGGCCGATCCTAGATCTAGGATGAACAAGTTTGGGATGGGGGTCTCCGACTTTGTAAGTAAACAACACTAGTCCGCCATGCTAAGTAGTGACATAGACTTATCTCGGTTGATGACCTACCACGACCAAATGGAGGAGGAGAAATTGAAGAAGAGAAGGGCGCATGAGGCTAAGAGGCCCGGACTTGGGTGTAAGTTCGCATGGGGTTGCCGGTTCCACCAAGGCTATGTGTCTCATCATGCTACTATAGGGGGTTTGCTAATGACCTTCCTAGGCCTCAAGGTGTTGGAATTGTGGCTCCCATTGATGTGTGTCCTACATGTGGGTAGAGTCATATAGGCCCCTGTTTGAAATATTCTAATGCATTCTTTGGTTGTGGGGAGCTTGTGCACAAGAAGGTAGATTATCTAAGAAACTGTGGCAAAGTTTGGGGTGGTAATGTGGTTCCAAGGCACAATCGATTTTATGCTCTACATAGGGGGCAAGAGGTTGGTTACATCGCTGATATTGTTACTAGTATGTTGAAAATCTTTGACTTTGATGTTTATGCTTTGATTGATCCGGGTGCCACTGTATCCTTTGTTACCCCTTTTGTTGCTAAAATATTCCATGTTTTCCCCGAGTTGTTGTATGAGTCATATGAAGTGTCTGCTCCTATTGATGCCTCTATTGTTACTAGGAAAGTTTATAGAAGTTATCATATTTGCATTTTTCATAAGTTATTGCCTTGTCATCTTGTTGAATCAGATATGTTGGACTTTGTTGTCATTCATGGGATGGATTAGTTGCATGCCTACTATGCTTCTATTGATTGTAGAACCCATAGAGTCAAGTTTCAATTTCCAAATGAACTTGTCCTTGAGTGGGAGAGTCAAGATGTGGTCGTCAAGGGTAGACTCATTTCATGTATTAAAGCCCGTAAGTTGATCTCTAAGGGGTGTTTTTACCATCTTGTGAGGGTTAAAGTTATGGAGTCCAAAGTCCCTTCCATAGAATCAGTTCCAGTTGTAAATAAATTCCTTAATGTCTTCCAAAATGACCTTCCCGGTGTTCCTCCTAAAAGGGAGATAGATTTTGGCATAGATCTCCTTTTTGATACTCAACCTATCTTCATTCCCCCTTACCGTATGGCCCCGATGGAGTGGAAAGAGTTAAAGGAGCAATTGAAAGATTTATTACAAAAGGGATTTATTAGACCTAGTCAATCACCTTAGGGTGCCCTGGTGTTGTTTGTGAAAAAGAAGGATGGGTCACTTAGAATGTGTATTGACTACAGATAACTCAATAGGGTCACTATACAAAATAGGTATCTCCTTCCAAGGATTGATGACTTGTTTTTCTCTAAGATTGAACTTCAGTCTGGATATCATCAAGTGAGAGTGAGGGAGTGTGATATTCCTAAGGTGGCCTTCTGGACTAGATATGGACATTATGAGCTTGTTGTGATGTCGTTTGGGTTGACCAATGCACCGACCATCTTGATGTACCTAATGAATAGGGTTTTCAAACCCTACCTTGATTCCTTTGTTGTGGTCTTCATTGATGATATTTTGATCTACTCACATAATAGGGAGGAGCATATGGGTTATTTGAGGGTTGTGTTGCAAAAGTTGACGGAGCAGAGATTGTATGCTAAATATGTCAAGTGTGAATTTTGGTTGAAGGAGGTTGCATTCTTGGGTCATGTGGTGTCTGTGGATGGTATAAAATTGAATCCTAAGAAAATCGATGTGATTAGGAATTGGCCTAGACCATTGACACCCTCAAATATTAGGAGCTTCTTGGTCCTTGCAGGTTACTATAGAAGATTTGTGAATGGGTTCTCCTAAATTGCTTCCACTATGAACAAATTGACTTAAAAGAAGATTAAGTTTGTGTGGACCGATGAATGTGAGAGAAGCTTCCAAACATTGAAGGATAGGCTTGTGTCCGCTCCTATATTGTCATTATCGAATAAGCTTGAGGGTTCGGTTGTATGTTATGATGATGCGTCTAGAGTTGGTTTTGTTGTGTGCTAATGCAAAATAGTAAGGTCATAGCCGACGCTTCTATACATCTCAAAGTTCATGAAAAGAACTTCCCTACCCATGATTGTGAATTGGCCGCCGTGGTGTTTCATTAAAGATTTGGCGTCATTACTTGTATCGGGTGCATATTGATGTCTTCACCGATCATAAGAGCCTCTAATATGTCTTCACTCAAAAAGATCTCAACTTGAGACAAAGAAGGTGGCTAGAACTTCTCAAAGACTATGACATGAGTGTGCATTATCATCCGAGTAAGGCAAATGTAATGGCGGATGCGTTGAGTAGGGTGTCTATGGGTAGCCTAGCCTACGTTGATGGTAGTGATAGGGAAATGGTTAGAGAGGTGCATAGATTGGCTAGACTGGGGGTTAGGTTGGAAAAAGTGGGTGATTGTGTTGTTGTTGATGATTGTTCCAAATCTTCCTTAGCTGATGAGGTGATAGCAAAACAAGATCTTGACTCCTCTTTGCTTGAATTGAAGGCCTTGATGAAAGAGGGAAAAGTAGAGGTTTTCTCCCAAGGGGGAGATGGTTCCCTTATAGGTTGTGTGTGCCTTGTGTTGATGGTTTGAGGGAGAATATCCTTGATGAGGCCCTAATGTTTCTTTTTCTATACACCCCGATTCCACCAAAATGTATAGAGGCTTGAAGGATGTGTATTGGTAGGGAGGCATGAAGAGGGACATTGGCAAATTCATTTTCGGTTGCCATAGTTGTCAACAAGTCAAAGCCAAACATCAAAGGCCAGGTGGCCTAACCAAAGATATAGAAATTCCCACTTGGAAGTGGTAATATGAATTTTGTGGTCAGGTTGCCAAGACCAGAAAAGGTTTTAATTCCATTTGAGTGATGGTTGATAGGATGATTGAATCGGCTCACTTTCAACCGGTTAAGAACACCTATGGGGCTGAAGAGTATGCAAGGTTGTACATCCATGAGATAGTGAGGTTGCATGGGGTTCCTTTTTCCATCATTTCGAATCATGGTGCACAATCCACTTCACACTTTTGGAGGTCTTTTCAAAGGGGTATTGGTATAAAAGTTCACCTTAGTACGGCCTTCCACCCTCAAACAGATGGCCAAGCCGAAGGGAAAATTCAAACCCTTGAAGATATTTTTAGTGCATATGTGTTGGAGTTGAGGGGTAGTTGGGATGACATCTCCCTTTGAGTGATTTTGTCTACAGCAATAGCTACCGCTCTAGCATCGGTATGGCTCCTTTTGAAGCTCTTTATGGGAGGCATTGTAGATCACCGATTGTTTGGTTCGAGGTTGGAGAGGTGGCTTTATTGGGACAGGATCTAGTTATGAGAGTTCTTGAGAAGGTTAGGATGATTAAGGAAAGATTAAGAACAACCCGAAGTCGTCAAAAATCTTATGCCGATGTGAGAAGATTTTCTCCAATGAAAGGTGTGGTCCGTTTTGGTAAAAATGAGAAGTTGATTCCAAGGTATATTGGTCCTTATGAGGTAATAAAGAGAGTTGGAAAGGTAGCTTATGAGTTGAAGTTGCTAGTGAAATGAATTTGGTTCACCTGGTGTTCCATGTCTCTATGTTGAGAAAATGTGTTGGTGATCCTAATGTTATTGTGCCTCTTGATGTTGTGGGTATTGTTGAGTATAACTTGACTTATGAGGAGGTTTTGCCTCATATTTTAGATAGGAAAGTGAAGAGATTGAGGAACATGGAGTTGGCATCCATCAAAGTCCTTTGGAGGAACCAACAAATCGAAAGTGTTACTTGGGACTTCGAATTAGTACCTTATTTTTTTTCAATCCACTCAAGCTTAGGGTACTAATTCTAAGTCCCCTATGTGATTTTAAGTCTTATTTCTCAGCCCCTATGTCATTCATATGCATTCATGTTCGAGTTGGCAAGTTATGATGGTTTTACACTTATGTTGAGACTTTGAAAATGGTGTTTTAAATGTAATGTTGCATTAACGTTAGGGCTAGTTTTGTTTATGATCATTCATATCTTGTACGTCTCTTTTAAAGTCGGGATTGAATGTTCCCAAGGGGATGATATTGAAACAACCCCGAAAACATGCCTTGGAATGCCCAGAATTTTAAATTCCATATATCTTAAAATATGTTAGCTATTTCGGAAATCTGACTTCATATGCTTGTTCAAGGGTTCAAAATAAGGTGAAAAAGGTATAACCCTGATTTAAAAGCGAAAGATTAGCAATTATGAAATTCCAAGAATGCATTTTCCTATGGCAAATCTACGTCGCATCCGTGATGCGCCACTGTGTAAAAAGTGGTCTATTTTTTTTAGTTCGATCCAACACTTCTATGTCTTGGGTATAAGTGTTCCCAAATGTGTTCTTACCCATACTTAGCAAAATTTCATCCTCGTATCATCCTAAACATTTTTCAATACTCACTCGCACACTTAGTCATATTTTCCCAAACTCAAGTCCCAAACCCTCATCCCAAGCTAAGGTTTTCCTTTAAGGTTCTTCTTTAAGCTTCAAGTCTCTATCTTCAATCTTCACCAAATTTATCTCAAAGCTAAGATATGAAGGTTTCTTTCATGGGTTCCTTCCAACCATGATACTCAAGCCTCTTTTTTCTCAAATTGCATGATTTGATGTTGATCTACAAATGGGTCTTTTTTATTATAAAAGTCAATGCACACTATATTAAAGTTTTATAAAGTTGTGACTGTTTTGCTATGTTTTGAGCTAAGAGTGCCCAAACAAGCCTCAAGATAGCAAAACTCACATCATTTGTTCGGAAATGTATACAAAAGTAAATGCAAAGTTCTAAGGGATGAGAAATTAGGACTCACGCTATGGGGGAAATTCATGACTTGGGATCTTTCATATCAAGAAGCATAATCACATCACAAGCATAAATCATGTCATAAGGTCATATTCATAATGAGTCATCAAAGCTATAAATACATCACATGACTTATAATGTAGAGAGTGCACAAGATATCCAACAATACCTCTAACATAAGATAGGTCGAGGGCCAAGACATACCTTGGGCTCATCCTCAAAGAAAGTAAATTTACTAATGATACTATAGGTAGAAGAAGTGGTGGTTGGTCCTCGGAAGATAGGACTCACCATAACAAGTACAATGTAAAATCCAAGCTAGACATCATAAGGTGGATAGATAGACTCCTCGGTCCCTACATGGTGATATCATGTAGGCCAAATATGCGTTAGTACATTTGAATGTACTAAGTATGTGGGATGCAATACATGAAACTCACCAAACCCACAAATCAATGTTAGATGATAAGGGCACATAATATAGGATGAGATATATGACAAAGAGTGTAATATAACAAAATGTCGTGAAATTCATGATGCACGATGTACAAATGATGCTCATATATATATAGTGAGGATGTGACCATAATCGTCATCTCAAACCCATGTGAGCTATTACATAACTTTTGCCGATGTTAACCTCCCATCGGGTGAGAGAAGATTACTTGCCAAAGGTAATCTACACCACACGTTATGACCCAATCATTTTATATGTGGTAGCAACCTTCCTTACGACCCGATCATTTCAGAAGGAGTTCCATATCAAAACATATCACATCATATAATATCATAAATGAATAGTTATCCCTTACGACCCAATCATTTCGATGATGAGTATTGTTCCTATGTTGGCACATAGTTCAAGGACCTTTGGGGATAGTTGTGACACCCCAAATCCATTGGTCCAAAATATTCTAGTGGAATACTTTTACATATAAATTTTTTCCAAGAAGTACATCATTTCAAATCATTTAAATGAATAATTGGTCTTGAAAGATGAATACCATTCATAAGAACTCATACTTGGCTCAAATGCCAAAACGTAGTTCATAGTCATAATACTTATACACTAGGAATAGCTCATTCATACATGCATAACAGTGCAAGTACCCATAATTCTCAAAGAGACATAATCATAGACATATATATGATCACATTCTTGTCATAGTCATAATCTTATCAAAATAGCATCCTAAAACATAATTAGATTTGACCCACTTCATAATTTCCAAAATAATTCAATGTCATGAATGTCAATGTCATGAATGATGCGAAGATGGCAGGTAATTAAGATTCAATCTAAAATCAACAACATAATACAAAATTTAAGCGAAAACATAATTAAATCCACATTTAAAATCATTATATAATCACTCATGCATAAGCAAGCCTTGAAAAGGGACATGCATATTCAGAATCTCATAAATTCAATGTAAATCATCATAATAGAGTTTAAAGTAACTTAATATCATCAAATATGTACAACCCATACATCAATTAAATTTAATAAATCCAAGTATTGAAAACTCATATTCAAAGAGAGCGTAAATTTATGAAATTTTGATTGAAAAGATTTGGGTCTCTTTGCTTGGAAGAAACCAATGATAAAACTCACAAACCTTAGCTAAGGAAGGAAATCCCAAGAAGAAAATTGAAAAACATTAGGCCTCCCTTGATTCCCATGCTTGATTGGCACTATATTTCTTGAGACAAGTTTGAGAGGATTTTCAAATTGAGAGGAATGAATTTGATAATTAGGAATAGGATTTCGATCTTTAGGAATTGTTAAGATAGCATGGGAAGTCCAAAAAAGTCATCAGAATAAATTAAATTTATGAAAATGCCATTAATGAAACAAGTAGAAAAATTGCACATCACCACTTCAAGAGAGGGTTCACGGCCCGTGCGGCATTACACGGTTCATGTACCCGTCTGTGAGGCAATACTTATAAAATTTTGCTTGACAGAATTTTAAAATGGAAATCCCATACCTAGAAAAATTTTACAAAATTAACTACATCGAGGGCTTACGGGTCGTGTGACGTCACATGGTTTGTGTGATAGCCGGTATGCCCACAATACTTGGAGAAATTTCGGATGCAAAGGGAGCCCCACAGCCAGTGGAAAACCACATGGCCAGTAAGCCTGGCCATACCCTTTTACTTGTCCAAAAAATTGTTAGTACATGCTCAAGGTCATGCATATGGGACGTAGAATCATACAAGACGTGATTCCACACTTAAAATATAATTTTGGGAAGAAATGTTATGATGGAACATCTAAGCGGTTCATGAGAAGCCACATGGCCTGTATGTGTGTGTCATGACACAAAAATGGGTGTGATGGCACTCATCTTATCCCACCAAGACAAGTCAGCCTACAACTCAACTATAACATTAAAAATGTAGAATTATAATAAAAATGAAAGTTTAATTACGGATAATGAGTCAACTTAATAAAAATCCCCCAAAACCTGGTTGTCAC
>JAOTQR010078696.1:0-11104 GCA_025774065.1 Solanum ossicruentum
GTTCTAGTAATGAGGTATTGATTTATTTAGAGCTTGTGAATCATTTGGGGGATTGGTTGCTAAATATGATAGGTGTGAGTTGAGGATAGCAAGAAGGTTGTTAGAACTCCTTAGCAATTATGGTATGAGCGTGTATTGGTTTTTCTGGTAAGGCTCATGTTGTGGTCGGTGCTCAAGGTATCCTAGCATGTGAGGATAGTGATGGCAAGAAGGAGACGAGTGGGATCCATCGGTGGTTAGATTGGAAGTTAAGTTGAGGGAAGTTAAGTATTGTGGTGTAGCATTTTTGATGATTCCAAATCTTTTTGGGTTAAGAGGTCTAGATTAGGCAAGGCCTTGATTCCGTCTAATTAGAGTTGAAAGTTTTGGGTGAGAAGATGATAGAGTGGGGGTTGTCTCCCAAGGGGGAGATGGTGGTCCATGGTACCAAGTGGGTTAGATGAATTTAAGGTTGAAAATTGAGTTGAGGATTATGAGTCCTTATAGAGTGTAGAGGAGGTTGGAAAGATTGCATAAGTTTGGGAATTGCCTATGGGTGTAGATATGGTTTGTCCGGTTCTTCATGCTTATAGGTGGTTGTGATGTGTTGGTGAATATAGTGTTAAAGAACACTTTAAGGTTGTGGGTGTTGTGTTATAGAACACTTTGAGGTTGTGGGTGTTAAGGAGGGTAAGTTGGCTTAAGAGAAGGTCCCAGTGGGGGCGTTGGATGGATGAGTGGAGAAGTTGATTGATAATGATGTAGTGTCCTTCAAGGCCCTTTGGGAAGAGTCATCTATTTGTATGTGTCTCTAGGGGAGCCAGAGTGGGCATGGAGGAGCAATATCCGTATTTCTTTCATTCTATTCAAGCTAATGATAACACAACAAGTCCCTTTTATGATTTCAAGTCTTGCATTTCAGCCCCTATGTCATTCATATGCATTCATGTTTTTAAGTTGGCAAATTTATGATGATTTTAAACTTATGTTGAGATTTTGAAAATGGCATTTTAAACGTAATGTTGCATTCTTGTTGGGGCTGATTTGTTCATGATTATTCTTGTCTTGTACCTCTCTTCTACATTCGAAGACGAATGTTCCCAAGGGGGAGATTTTGAAACGACCCCAAAAAGTGCCCAAAAACGTGCCTCAGAAGTGACTGGAATCTTATTTTCCATATATCTAAAAATTTGTTTGTTATTATAAGAATCTGACTTCATATTCTTGTTTAAGGGGTCCAATTGAGCGGGTAATGGGTCTAACCTAAATTTTAGAGCAACCATATCAAAATTCAAAAATCACAAAGAACGCTATTTACGAGGGTCAACTTTGAAGGGGCATATCTCTTAGCACATAATGAATTGAGTGATTCTCAACCTACCAACATAAAGATCTTTGAATTTTCTTTCAAACGCACTTTGTTTCACCTCATTCCGAGTTCGAATGAAGGATTTATGCCTATTATCATAAAACTCGTTTGTGCAGAAAATGAAGATTTCCCGTGAGCATCCGTGTCGCCTCCGCGGTTGTTTTGGCCATGCTTTTTTTTTTAATTTCGTTCCAAGACTTTCAAATCTTGGTCCCAAGGGTTCCAAATACATGTTTTTACCTATACATAGCCTTATTGCACCCTCATATCATCCTCAATATTCCCCAATATCCTCTCCAGCACTTAGGCTCATTTCTAACCCAAAATTCAAGTCTCAAACTCAAGACCAATCTCAAGGATTTCTTTAAGGATCTTACTCAAGCTTCAGCTAAAGTCTTCTTCAAGAACTTCACAACAGCTAAGGTTTGTGGTGTTGAACCATTAGGTCCTTCCACCTATGGTGTCTAAACGCTCTTTTAATTAATATTGCATGATTTAAAGTTGATTTTACATGTGGGTCTTGTATATTGAGAAATTTACTACACAGTGATTTTAGTTCATCAAGGGATGGTGGTTTTAGCATGTTTTGAGCTTCAAATCTTGGATCTAATATTGGAATTGATGAGGGGTTTTGATGTGAATGTCTTGGGGGTCTTGCAAGGTGTTGATTAAAGTTTTTTCAACTGATTTTTCCTGCAAGATTTCATCTCTAAATTATATGCTCTTTTACACCTATTACACAACCGCCAAGTGTTTGACAAAATGTCCGGCTAGGGTTTCTTAAGGAATTGAAGGTCCAATTCATGTCTGATGAGTTGAATAGTGTTATCATGATTATATGATGATGAAATGATGGAATGATGATGAAACAATAGTATGCACATGATGTATAATGATGAGAAGAAATGTAGGTATATGATGACTTTATGATGATGAAAGTATGTTGCACATGTGTCAAATTCATGAAAAATAGTTATGATGTTGTGGGTTGATTGCCTTGTTGAAGGGGTACCAAGCCTCAATCGCTTTGTTGAGAGAGTGTCAAGTCTCAATCACTTTGAGAAAGGGGTGTCAAGCCTCAACTACTTTGTTGAGGGGGTACCAAGCCTCAACCAACCTATTGAGAGAGTGCCAAGTCTCAATCACTTTATCGAGAGGGTGTCAAGCCTCGGATGCCTTGTTGAGGGGGTATCAAGCCTCAATCACCATTCAAGGAATGGTCTGCCTTGGAGTTGGGGAGTAGTTTACTTGGTCTCTTTTACGCATATGATATCTTATATAAGTATGATTTACCCTAGTATGTTTTACTTATGCATCGATCATACATGTCATATTGCTATACTATGCCTATAGTCTAATGTATGCATTTTGATTATGAAGCTTGTTTATTGTTGCATTGCATCCCACATACTTAGTACATTCAAACGTACTAACGCATACTCTTGCCTATATGATATCACCATGTTGAGATCGGAGCTCCTATTGATTCTTCTTGTGGCTAGATGGATTGTTCAAGTTAGCCTTGGTAAGTCCTCTATCCTGAGGACAAAGAGTATTCTCTTACACTATGTATAAATATTCTCTTAATTTTATTGTATATTTATCACTATGAGGGTGAGCCCGGTTGTATGTCTTGGCCCCTGCCGTCATTTATGTAATAGAGGTGTTGTTGGACAAAGCTATGTATTTATGCTATGAGTTGACTCAATTATATCTTGACTCTATGTTATGACAATTTCTCCTTAGTCCCTTTTTCCCTTTTTTCCATTTTTCAAATGTCATTTAATTGCTTTCGCAACTAAGGATGTGTAATGATATGGTATAATGCTTTTTTGGGGTTCTTTCGAGTTCCCCTTTCGCCGGTCACGTCTAGGCACTATGCTTGTATTGTGACATGAATTTACATCCATTCTTTTGTTTAATCTATAATTCAAGGTTGCAAATTTAGGTTTTATTGCATTAACCGGAGTGACTACAATATGGAATGGATCTAATAGCAAGAAACCTTTTGGGGTTTTAGTTGAAATCCATAACTATGGATTCAATGGATAAAGTTTTAGGGGTTTTGCTGAGACTTCTTAGGCCAAGCATGTCCTCGATGAGCAATGCAAGATATCATAATTTAGTCATATGAAACACTCGTCTGTCATAATTGAACATAGGTTACAAGCAACCTAGCCTATTTACTCATTGTTAACTCAATTATTCAAATATTTAGCCCCAGCTAGTAGATCGATTCTCATATTTACAGATCCCCAACATATTCCCTAATTTGTTGATCAATTTCTAATTTAATATTGTGTAGTTGAATCTTGATTTAAATTATTGTAACCCCTCAAGACCTACAATTGCTTAGTCTAAATAACCACTTCAATTTGTGAACTACTATTCCTTGTGGGAATCGAACCCAATTGCTATGTTGGGTTATTATGCTGATGATGATAGCCCCTACTTCCTTTGAGTAGATTTGTTGAGCGACATCAGTGTCCCTAACTAGAACCTGGACCTGCAATATAGGAAGATGCAGAAGAAGGGGTGAGTACCATAATAAGGCATCCAGTAGGCATCATCGACCGACTGAGTGAAATAATATGCATAAAGATGCTCAAATATAGCTACAAGCAGCAGTTCTGTAACTCAAACCCCAAACCTCAGTTGAACTGAACAAGGAAAAGCGCAATTATATCAATAGATGAAAACCAAGTAGGCCCATACCACAATTGTCATCGAATTGGAACACAATGATGTACATGGGTTTAAGGCCCTAATATCTATGCATGTACACTAACAGGGGGGCCTCATAAGCCCGGGAGGTACACCCACATATAATCTAACTATTAGAATCACCATAGAACTCAGCAGAATCACTAAGGAACTCAACTCTCCATATCACTAGAACAAGGGTTGATTGTACATGGGTGTAAGGCCCTAGTATCTATTCCTGAATGCCCCCTGAGCCCCCATAAGACAAAAAGGTACATCCACATATAATCAGGGTGTGCATAGGTATGATCCACAGGTAATCAATCATAGGCCCTAACAATCACATGTCGACCTAGTCTCTAACCCAATGCCAGAATGTGGCACCCGATCCAAAAATATACATGCCTAACGATGGGAAGTATCCCTCATGGGAGAAAGAATCCCCTTAGCATAATCAGTAGTGTCTAACCCTCAAAATATCAGTCCCGAGGCCTAGCCCCTAAAATGAAATCAGCGGGGTCCCCGACAAAATCTTCTCAGCCGATGCTCGAACCTCAAAATCGATATTTGTCACTTGGCATCTCAACCGTGGTTACCAGACTCAAGTTAGGGGGCACGACTCTTGGGTCTCACATACTTAATCATTGCCATCAAAGCTCAGATAGTGACGACGAGCATCATCTAGAACTCGAGATATCAAAGTAATCACTTATTCAACCTATATATCTGACTTCAGAATTCAAAATTCGTATCGTGCCCAAAGTCAGCATAGGCAAAGACGCTCACAAGATAGATAGCCGATATAATCCAACCGCCCTCCCCCACAACCAAGACTATCATCAACCCCAACTACAACAACTAAAGCCAACTTCAGATAAGCAGAACTAGAACCCAGCGAGTGTATGTCTAAATAATCATGGTAAACTCAGGACTCATAGGTTAAACATACTATGATCCAGTCAACCACAAGTAATGGGAGTAGAGCATGATAACAACAGTGATAACATAAATATCCACAATAGCTAGGCATAATAGAATCATATTTAAATAAAAAATCAAGTCACAGTATGGCAAATTTTCGGTTAATAGACTCATAACCATCATATCTCAAAACATTAGGCAACATATACCCACAGACAACTGTTAATCCAAAAACATACCCGCCCCACGTCATTAGCTCATACACAACCCTTATTAAGCCTCCAAATGCTTAATATCAATAGAATATATTTGAAAAAAATATAGTATTCACTGCCAATAATACAGAGTACGAACCCACAACAATGCATACTATGCACACTGAGCACCACTAATATCTTATATACATCTCAGTTCAACATGTATATAGTTTCACTTAATATAAAGTGTAGGGAAACCCTAGCCTACCTGGCAATCGACGTCTCAAACTCTAGATCAATCTAGCTGAGCTTTTCTCTCCTAATAGACACTTAACACTGCTCAACTAATAAAAATATAATTCAACATCTCAACACAGTCAAATTTGCCATGTTATTTCAAGAAACGGGTGAAATTAGGCCAAAAGTGCCTAAAATGGGAAAATAAGGGCCCATGGCCAAAATCCCCAAAAAAATCTCAAAAATGACCCCTACAACATCCCAATTCTACAGCCATAAATTAAGCCCAAATGAGCCCCAGAAGACCGAGAAAATGCCCAGAAAAGAAGTTAAAATCTTTACAGGAAAACATTCTTTTCAAAACTTACTCAATCAAAATTTACAAAAATCGGATAATTTCAGCTAATACTTAGCATAACTCAAGGTTCACTTAATTTCGTCAAGAATCACCTAAGAAATTGACACACAAAGTTTTTATAAGTTTCGAGAAGATAATCAGCTAAAATGGTGAATTTACCTCGAGATACCAGTCGAATCCTGAATCCAACTTCACAATGACGTTTCTTGCGGAAAATTGAGTTACGTGGACCTTTGATCGTCAAAAATGGACTTAAGATTTGATTTTTATGAGCTTTGGAATTTGAGTGTAATGGTTGTTTATGAAGTGTTGAAGCACTTATAAAGGCCTCATGCTTCTTTTTCGTGAAGGAAGGCAAAACTTCACGAGCACAGATCTTTAGGATCCCCAAGCTCCACGAACATGGACTGGGCCCACGAACATGGAGCTCTACCTAGCCTGATCTCCACGAATGCGACATTGACTTCTGTGAACATGGAGGTAACTTTTGTTGGTTCTGCACTAACCATCTTTAAAACTTCCCCAAGCCATTCCCAGTGCGTTCAATGTCCATTTTATGCAAGCGAATAGTACAACCACACAGATTCGGACCTTTTGGATCCAAAAATGCAGTCAAAATTTCCAAAGGAGTATCCCATAGAAAATGAGGGTCTACTTCTTTCTAGGTAATTTTAGCTAAAAGAACTGAGAGGGTCAAAATGCAATCGGAGGCCCCTGTCAACTGACAAAGGGTCATTTTAGATTTTTTTTGATGTTCCAAAGTTGAACGCGCCATCAAATTTCCATTCTTAATGTGTTTAACTAGAATTTTACAAAAATATACTTTTTAATCTTTCAGTTGAACTCATTCTACAACTTTTGGCTCAAAATCATATCGGACCCTCCCTTTTTGGACCAACCACCCTCCTAGCCTAAATCAAATGTTCTGAAACTGGGAGAATCGTCAAAATCCCATTGTGAGACCATTTGCTAGGGTTTTGTCAAAAATCTCACTTTTGCAACTTTGACTTCTCGCTAACTTGCAAACTTATCCAATTCACAACCAAAACATCCTATAATCATCCCAACAGCTCCAACAAGTCATAAAAGGTCTAAGGTTGCTATACAAAAGCTCTGAAAAGCAGAAATATGACAGAAACACAAGATTGACCCAGAGGCTCATTACACCTATTAAGTCAGTTCTAGTGGTTAATGAATTTCATGATGTCTTTCCCCATGAGCTTCCCGATATTCCTCCCAAAAGGAAAATAGATTTTCGATATAGACCACCTCCTCGATACTCAATCGATTTCATTCCTCCTTATCATATGGCTCTGATGAAAATGAAAGAATTTAAGGATCAATTGAAGGATTTATTGGAAAAGGGGTTATTAAGCTTAATAAGTCACCTTGGGGTGCACCAGTGTTGTTTGTAAGAAAGAAGAATGGCTCACTTAGAATGCGCATCAACTACTGACAACTTAATATGGTCACCAGAAAGAACAAGAATCCTTTACCAAGTATAGATGACTATTTGACCAATTGTAAGGGGATATTCCTTTTTCAAGGATTGATCTTCAGTTTGGATACCATCAAGTGATAGTAAGAGAGGGTGATATTACTAAAATGGTTTTTTAGACTAGATATGGGCATTTTGAATTTTTGGTGATGTCATTTAGCCTAACTAATGCACTGGTAATATTTAGGAATCTTATGATTAGGGTCTTTAAAGCCTACGTTGATATGTTCATTGTGATTTTCATTAATGATATCTTGACTTATTCTCAGAGTGAGAATAGCATGTGAAACATTTGAGGGTAGTATTGCAAACTTTAAGGATAGAAAGGTTGTTTCCCAAGTTTGATAAATATGTGTTTTGGTTAAAAGAAGTTGCATTCATTGGGCATGTGTTGTAAGCTGAGGGATTCAAAGTGAATCCTAAGAAAAAGGAAGTTCATTGATTGGCTAGAAGGAAGTTCATTGATTGGCTAGAAGGAAGTTCATTGATTGGCTAGGTTGGTAATTAGGTTAGATGAGGCTGAAAGATGAAGGTATGGTGGTTTGAAATTGTTCTAACTCGTCTTTGATTGAAGAGGTCAAATCTAAGCAAGACCATGACCTCTCTTTGTTAGAGTTGAAAACTTTGGTAAAGGATGGCAAGATAGAGGTTTTCTCCCAAGGTAGAGATGGTGTACTTAGGCACCAAGGTAGGTTGGGTATGCCAAATGTTGATGGCTTGAAGGATTTAACTTTGATAGAGGAACATAACTCATCCTATTATATCCACCCCAATTCTATAAAGATGTATAAAAATTTGAAGGAGGTATATAGGTTGGGTGTTATCGAAGGTTTCACCCATGAAGGGTGTTATTCATTTTGGAGAGAAGGATAATTGAACCCAAGGTTTTTGGGTCCTTAAAAAAATTTGAAAAAGGTTTGTAAGGTAGCTTATGAACTTGAGTTGCCTAATGAGATGGAGTTGGTTCACCATGTTTTCCATGTGTCTATGTTGAGGAAGTGTGTAGGTGACCAAACTTGATAGTACCTTTGGAAGTTGTAGGTGTTGTAAAGGAATACTTGAGATATGAAAAAGCTTTGGTGGAAATATTGGATAGAAAACTAAAGAGATTGAGGAACAAAGATGTAGCATCTGTCAAATTTCTTTGAAGGAATTAACAAGTCGAAAGTGCTACTTGGGAAGCCAAACCAGACATGAAAAAGAAATATCCTTATCTATTCCGTTCTACTCAAGCCTAAGGCAATAAATTAATCCTATCTATGGTAGCAAGTCATGCACTTCAGTCCTTCTATGTCAAATTGCGTGCATATATGCCCACAATGACATGTTTTGATAGTGTTTGATGCATACAATTGAGATTTCAAAAAAATAATGTTTAAGTTGCATTGATGCATTTATGTTAGGGCTGAAATTTCTCTTGTTACTCCTTTCAAGTGTGTTTCCATCACATTCGAGGATAAATGTTCCCAAGAGAGAGATATTGTAACGCTCTAGATCTTAACCTAAGACCCAAGTCGTTCCTCATACACGTATAGGCTCAAAATAATGACTTCTAATATTGTGGGACAATTTAAAAGTATTCACAATGGATTACATGTGGTTTGGAGTCATAAGACATATCTTACATTGAGTGAAGACCAAAAGATTCCAATCAGCTAAGTTTTGGTGTGAATTCGTATAAGGGACAAAATAAATTCCTCATATCTTTTAGCATATGATGAATTAAGTGACCCAATACATATCAAGTTGTAGGACTTTGAAATAGTTTTCCAACTTGTCAAAACCCAAGTCTTGGGCCTAGACGTGGCCAGCAAATGGGGAACCCGAAGGAACACCAAACAAGCCTCTTAGCATATAATTACCCATCCTTGGTCGCGGGAATAATGTAAAAAAACACAAGAAACTTAACAAGGGCAATTGGGACTAAGGGAGAGAGATTAATACTCAAGTAACATGTAAAAGTTTAAAAAACAAGGCAAGGGACTAAGGGAAAAGCTTTCATAACATCATAATCAAGAGATGAAAGAGTCGAGGCTCATAACATAGATACATAACACATCCAACAACACCTATACTAATATATAGGACCGGGGGCCAAGACAAAATAACCGGGCTCACCCGCATAGTAAACATAGAACATAAAGAAGAGTGTTTTAATACATAATAAGAAAAACATATACTACGGTCCGCGAAGTGAAGGACTCACCAACTAGCTTGAGTAGCACTGAACTAGCCACGTGGAGGAGGAGGATGATCAACTTGGGCTCCAGATCCTATATGGTGGTATCATGTAGGAAAGAGTATGTATTAGTATGTTTGAATGTACTAAGTATGTAGGATGCAATGCAACAGTAGATAGGCATCATAATCAAAATGCATAATATTAATCAATAGGCATAATATAACAATATGGCATGTATGATAAATGCTTAAGTAAATCATGCTTAAGTAACTCATGCTTATATAGGATATCACATGTGTAGAAGAGACCAAGCTAGATTTTCAAGATACAAACCCCTTGGTGGTAGATGATGGTCCCACCCCATCACCCCGATGGTGTGGTACAAACCCCTCACTTGGTTGATGATAATCACACCTTATCACCATGGTGGTGAAGTACAAACCCCTCACATGGTTGATGAGTACAAACCTCCACCTTGGTTACCCGAGCTCTTATCCCTCCGGATTGGGTATGGTCTAATACAACACTTTATATAGAGTATATCATATACATAAACTCATTTCATCATCATATAGTCAATTATATCATATCTCATTCTTTGGACCTTCAACTCCTCAAGAAACCACACCCGAACATTTTATCAAATACTTAGAGGGTGTGTAATGCTAGTATAAAACCATGAAGTATAGAGATGAAATCATGCAAGAAAATCCATTGTAAAATCATCAATCAACAACTTGCAACATCCTCAAGTAATATACATCAAAACCCCTCATCAAATCTTATAATAGATCCAAGATTTATAGCTCAAAACTTAGCAAACAGTCACAACTTTACATAACTTTAACATAGTATGCAATGAGTTTCATAATATGTAGGACCCATTTGTAAATCAACTTTAAATCATGTAATTTGAGAAAAAGGAGGCTTGGGTAACATAGGTGAAAGGAACCTATGAAAGAAACTCACATAACTTGACCTTGAAGAATTTTCTTGAAGAAGACTTTAATGGAGACTTGAAGCTTGAAGAAGAACCTTGAAGGAAAACCTTAGCTTGGGATGAAGGTTTGAGACTTGAATTTGGGAGTGAAAATATGGCGAAGTGTTTGAGTGAGTATTGGGGAGTGTTTAGGATGATATGAGGGTGAAATAAGGTTAAGTATGGTTATTTTCAAGTATGGGAACCCTTAGGCCTAAGACTTGAAAGTCTTGGACCGAAGTCAAAGAAAACATGACCAAAAGTGACACGAATTACTCACTGGAATTTACATTTCTACACAAACGAGTTCTATGAAAACGGACATAAATTCTTCATCCGAAATCAGAATGAGATGAAACAAAGTGCGTTGGAAATCTAATTCAAAGAGATTTAGTTTGAGAGGTCCTGGCATATAGAGTTCTTTGTGTGCTAAGAGATATGCCCATTTAAAGTTGACCCTCCTAAATCACGTTTTTGCGATTTTTGGATTTTGATATGGTTGCTCTAAAATTTAGGTTAGACTCATTTCCCACTTAATTTTTCCCTGAATATGAAGCCGTTTTTTTGAAAAAATAAATGAACTTTTATATATATATGAAAATTATGATTTCAGGCACTTCTGAGGCACATCTTCGGGCACTTTTTTTTAGGAGGGGGGGGGGGGCCGTTTCACAACTCTAA
>JAOTQR010078698.1:0-11104 GCA_025774065.1 Solanum ossicruentum
TGGAGACTTGAAGCTTGAGTGAGATCCTTGAAGAAATCCTTAAGATTGGTCTTGAGTTTGGGACTTGAATTTAGGAGTAAATATTTGACTAAGTTTTTTGGTGAGTATTGGGGAGTGTTAAAGATGATATAAGGGTGAAATAAAGCTACGTATATATACTTTCAAGTGTGGGAACCTTTAGGCCCAAGACTTAAATGTCTTTGGATTGAAATTAACAGAAAATAGGACCAAAATGGACTGCTCACTAGAATTGCATTTTCTGCATAGACGAGTTCCATTGAATTGGGCATAACTCCTTCATCCAAAGTCGAAATGAGGTGAAACTACATGCATTGGAAAGCTAATTCAAATACCTTTAATTTGATAAGTTATGGACCACCCAAATCTTTGTTTGCTATGAGATATGCCCCTTCAAAGCGGATCCTCCAAAATTGCATTTTTGCAATTTTTGGATTTTGATACGGTTGCTCCAAAATTTGGGTTAGACCCATTTCCCTCTCAATGTGACCCTCTAAACAAGAATATAAAGTTAAGTTTTCAAAATAATGAATGGATTTTTAGATATATGGAAACTACGATTCTGGGCACTTCTAATGTACATTTTTGGGCACTTTTTGGGGTCGTTTCATCTTGTTTCTCAAAGATAGATGTCAGGTATGGCTACAATCAGTTGTAAGTGAAGGAATGTGTATTCAAAAGGCGACCTTCAAGACTAGATATGACCACTTTGAGTTTTTAGTTATGTCTTTTAGCTTGATGAATGCACTTGCAGCCTTCATGGACTTGATGAATAGGGTGTTCAGACAATATATTGATATGTTTGTGATCGTTTTCATCTATTATATTTTGGTGTATTCGAGAGATGAGGAAGAGTATGCTAATCAACTCAGAATTGTCTATAAGACTCTTAATGACCATGAGTTGTATGCAAAGTTTTCAAAATGTGAGTTTTGGCTCAAGTCAGTGGCCTTCCTAGGTCATGTTGTTTTGGGTGATGGTATAGGAGTACATGCCAAAAATATTAAAATTTTTAAGAACTGGCCCAAACTGACCTCTCCAATTGACATAAAATGTTTCTTGGGGTTGGCAGGCTATTACCATAGATTTGTTGATGGGTTTTCTTCCCTATCCGTACTATTGACTAAACTGTCACAGAAGAAGGTCAAATTTCAGTGACTTGATGAATGTTAGAGGAGTTTCTAAGAGTTGAAGACTAGGTTGATTACTGCACTAGCCCTAACCTTACCCAACAGGATAGAGGACTTTGTGATATATTGTGATGCGTCAAGAGTTGGATTAGATTGTATGTTGATGTAGAGAGGAAAAGTGATAGTCTATGCCTCTAGACAACTTAAGGTTCATGAGATGAATTATCTGACCCATGATCTTGAGTTGGCAACAGTGGTGTTCTCACTTAAAATCTAGCGTTCCTACTTTTATGGTGTGCATGTGGGTGTGTTTATTGACCACAAAAGCCTATAGTATGTCTTCAGTTAGAAAGAACTCAACCTGCGGTAAAGGAGATGGTTGGAGTTACTCTAAGATTATAATATGAGCATTCTCTACCACCTAGGTAAAGCTAACATTGTTACTGATGCTCTTAGTAGGTTGTCAATAGGTAGTACGACACATGTTGAGGAAGGAAAGAAGGAGTTAGCTAAGGAAGCACTTCGATTGGCTCGATTAGGAGTACAACTTGAAGAGAATGATGAGGGAGGAGTCAATGTTTAGAACGGGTTTGCTTTATATTTAGTGGTAGAGGTGAAAGAAAAGCAGGACTAAGATCCTATCATA
The DNA here is from genome assembly GCA_025774065.1 of Solanum ossicruentum. Classification (NCBI taxonomy): domain Eukaryota; kingdom Viridiplantae; phylum Streptophyta; class Magnoliopsida; order Solanales; family Solanaceae; genus Solanum; species Solanum ossicruentum. The sequence goes on from JAOTQR010078698.1 coordinate 1,795, forward strand.
CTTTAATTTAAAAGGTTGTCCACAAACAGAAAGTGATAGTCTTCTAAAGGGGGAGATGGAGTACTAAGATACCAGAGTAGATTGTGCATTCCGAATGTTGATTGTGTTAAAGATAAAATCATAGCTGAAGCCCATAGATCTAGATATTCTATTCATCCTGGCTCTGGCAAGGTGTACCACAACTTAAAGGAAATCTATTGGTGGAGTGGAATGAAGATGGATATTGCTTAGTTTGTTTCTAAGTGCCCAAATTGTTAACAAGTCAAAGTTGAGCATCAAAGGCCATGTGGATTGGTTTAGAACTTTGAGATTCCTGAATTGAAGTGGTAGATAATCAACAAGGACTTTATTACTAGTCTACTAAGGTATCGAAAGCAACATGATTTGACATGGGTGATTGTGGATAGGATGGTCAAATCAGCTCACTTCTTAGCAGATAAAATAACTAACACCGCCGAGGAGTATGCCAAGCTGTATAGCCGTGAGATTGTGAGGTTGCATGGAGTTCCCTTGTGCATCATCTTGAACAGAGAAGCTCAATTTACCATCCAGTTTCAATGATATTTCTAGAAGGGATTGGGTACTACAGTGAATCTAAGTACTACTTTTTGTCCTCAGACAGATAGCCATGCAGAGCATACAATTTAGACATTAGAGGACACATTGAGATCTTACGTCCTTAAATTCAAAGGAAATTGGGGTGATCACTTACCATTAATTGAATTTGCATATAACAATAATTATTATGCAGGCATTCAAATGACTCTCTATGAAGCTTTGTATGAGAGGAGGTGTAGATCACCAATTTGGTAGTTTAAGAGTTGAGAAGCCAAGTTGATTTGACCTGATCTTGTCCATCAGTCAATAAAGATGGTAAAGGTCATTAAAGAGAGGTTGAAAACTGCATAGAGTTGCCAGAAATGTTACACCGATGTAAGGAGAAGAGACTTAGAGTTCAAGGTGAGTGATTAGGTATACTTGAAAGTGTCACCGGTTGAAAACTGCATAGAGTCGCTAGAAATGTTACACTGATGAGAGGAGAATAGACTTAGAGTTCAAGGTGAGTGATCAGGTATACTTGAAAGTGTCACCCCTGAAGGGTGTCATTAGATTTGGGAAGAAGGGAAAATTGAGTCCTTGCTATATTGGATCCTATTAGATTGTGAAGAGGATTAGAAAGGTTACTTATGAGTTAGAGTTTCCTTCTGAGTTAGATATAATTCAGCCAATGTTCCACGTCTCAATGTTGAAGAAATGTTTAGGAGATCCTTCCTTGATGATCATTGTGGAAAGTATTGGAGTAAAGGATAGTTTGTCCTATAAAGAGATTCTGGTCTAAATCCTTGATCGTCAGGTTCGCAAGTTGAGAAATAAAAAGATTGCCTCAGTCAAAGTCCTGTAGAGAAATCAATTCATTGAGGAAACCACATGGGTAGCTAAAGAAGAGATAAGAGATAAATATCCACATCTATTTGTGTATGATGATGAGAATGCTAAAGGTAATGTCCTTACCCTTGACTGAAATTGATTTGTCTATTCCTAAGTTGACGTGTCTACTCCTGATTCTGAGTAGAGATTTTTTAGGTTAATGAGGAGTCGAGAGTTAGATTGAGTGAGTATCAAGAGGAGTCCTGATTGTCGTTCGTGCTTGATGTCTATCCTTACTCGTCATTTGAGGATGAATGATTCCAAGGGGGATATGATGTAACATTTGATAAAAATACCAAAATATCCCTAGAGGAGAGATGTGCACATAATGCATCTTCCCATGCTTCGATGGAAAATTCGAGGTCATATATGCTATCATTATGAAAAATTGATTGGGGAAGTGGTCTTGGTTGATTTGTTGAGCAACTGGATCAAAATATAATTTTTTAATGCAAAAATGATTTCCAGAATAAGTGCACGATAAGTGTGCGACGTGCATTTGTCGTAGACTTACACTTAGTTTTGGTCTTAATATTTTCTACAGGATCAGAAAACTCGATCGGAGAATTTTTTACGAAAATCACCAAAAATTTGCACAAATCTGCATCGCAGACCTTATGTACCCAAGGCGAACCATTTTTCAAAATTCGTGAGGGGCATTCCAGAACTTTTCCAACCCCTCCTAAACTTAAAACACGATCTAAATGGGTTGTTTTGAGCGTAAAGAGATTTTAATCTCTATTTCTAAGCCTTTTTAAGTTCTTTAAAAAGACTAGAACTAAAGAGAAGAGAAGAAGAGCGTAAATTCTAGGAGTTCGAGAAGATTTATTTGAGGATTGGTTGTCAAAAGCTTCACACGAGGTATGTAAGGCTAAACTAAAGCATTAGATTATTCTTCCATGTGCCCCTATTAATGGTAATAGAGGAGTTGAGAGTCCATGAGTCCATATACATGTTTCTTGAATACTTTCTTGAATATTTTTCTTGAAAATTATATATTACATTTATTTTCATGTGTTGATGATCATCACAAACTTGTTTTACTAATTTAATGTTTTCATGTGAGTTATTTTCACAAGCACTATATTTATTTCATAAAAGATGCATTAAATGAACTTAGGGATGGAGTCTAGAGCCTTGACTTGAGTATATTGATTGTGAAGTCTTGAGTATGAGGTTGAGTTAATTGAGCTTGATGATCCCATTAGTATTCATAATTGAATTTTAGAGTCTTGTCTAAATGACTTCCTCTTGTTGATGATCTTAGTCCTTGAGTTATTTAATGAGCACTGAGTTGATGAGTCAATTAAGATGTTAGTCTTAAATGCCCCATTGAGTTGAGTTAATGAGATGATGAGTCTCCATGAGACTAATTGAGTTGATGAGTGACTCCACGAGGCTAATTGAGATGAGGACTTTTATGAGTATTGAGTCTTGGGAGGTAGTATCGAGTACCAAAATGAGTAAGAGTAAATCCAACGCGCACTCATTAACTATGTCGCTAAGAGTAGGTGAGGATTAGAACTATTACATCGAGGCAATAGAGGACTTGTTAAGGCTAGATTCCTAGTGGATCTGAGTCGTTCTTTACTTAGCAAGTACAGAATGACTGTGGTAACATCAGCGGGATTGTTGTACAATCACTGGCTCATAAATAATTATTGTTGGATAGGAGAAACTACCAAATGGTCCCCACATTGAGTACTCTGAGCCAAGTTGAGTTGATTGATAAGGTTTGATTGGTTGATGGGTGACTTGTCTACTCCTTATTCTTGCTTTAGATAGACATTTGACATTTTGATTGATTATATTCTGAGTTGATGTATTTCTGTATTATTTTACCTGTTTCTATTTCATTCCGCCATTACATACTCGTACATTCTACATAATGATGTCTTCTTTGGACTGTATCATTTTATGATACAGAGGCAGGTATTAGTAAAGATCATCAATAGACATATCGTTGAGGATCGAAGCATTTAGCTGAGTAGGAAAGCCTCCTTTACTTCGGAGGATCATTTCTTTATTTTCATCTAGCTTATTAGAGTTAGACTTGAGTTAGCTTTACTTTAGATTTGAGGTAGACATGAGTTTGTCATTGACACTATTTGATAGTGATAGAGGCTTCATAGACTAGAGTTGAGTTATAGATGTTGAGATTCTATTGAGCTAGCCTCTTTCAGACTAGCCCGTTTTATTTATATTATTTGATATTTAGATTGCCCATTTATCTTCTTTAGTCTTAGACTGATTGATAGAGTTTATTGAATGAATGAATATGATGATGCCAAGTGATTCGCTTGGAGACTAGCAATAGTCTCTGAGTGTCGGCCATGTCTAGGGTACCCTCATAGGGAGTGATAAATAAACTGGCTCATGAGATTGATATGATTACATGCTACCCTTATGCATTGACTTTAGTACTTACATTTGATTTTAGTACCTACATTTGATTTTGGGGCTCTTGTTGGTTACGATATCCATGATATGGCTGTGACTATTTATACCTGTTCTAAGTATTTGTTCCTTCCTAGACTATGGTAGATTTTCCTAATTAAGCACAATCCTGTTCCTACCTATGACTTATATATAATATTATATATCACTGCTTTCTTTTATGTACAAGTGCTATCGCGTAGTGACTGGACAAACATACCATGTTCTGGGAACGGTGATAGTTGCCCTCCTAAGCGAGCCTTGTAATTTGTGATACAAGATGTATTACTATGGAGCCATTAGTATCTTGAGATGGGAGTGTGACCCTTTTAGCGAGGAGTAGGTTATGTTATACAAGCTTCTTGGGCCATCTATGAGGAGACACAAGTTGTATGGGTTAATCTTGGGACTAGCACCTGATTTAGAGAAGGGCGCTTCTCGAGTGGTTTGGCACATGGTTGCCTTGGGCGAAATCCTTGATAGAAGATGGGATGTAATATGATTTTAGATAGGTAACATCCTTTTGATTATCCAGCCTTTTGGGCCTTAGCTAAGGTTATACCGACAATACCCTATGAGTTGATGTACACAGAAAAAGGCCTAGTAAGGGCTAAATATGAGCTAGTGCCTGGGCAGGCATGCACACTAACTTGATTTGTACCTATATGGGTGTGTACTGCCTGTTGCTATCGAGAAATGCAGATCGGGAGACTGTGCATTGATTCAATGCCATACCATGACTTCATTATGAGCATACTATGATTGTGCTGGAACTATCTGTCGGGTGCACCTATGATACCCCTATTATTAGCACACTTTTATTTCCATTACCTATGGCGGGCTAGAATGTAGCATGGTTGCCTGTTGGTCTCTATCTTATTGTTTAGGCACTGTTATACTAATGTTAGGTTTTACTCTGAGTTCCTTGCATATCTTGGGAATGAGTTGTTTATTGTGACTTGGGAGATGATATGACTGGGGGATCCAGAGCCGGTAAGAGAGAGAGAGAGAGAGAGAGAGAGAGAGAGAGAGAGAGAGAGAGAGGGAGATTTTTCCTATGTTACGCACTAAGACCTAGATGACACACCCTGTTGTTCAAGTCTCTTCTGGTCACGTCTGAGGGTCTAGACCTGGATGATGCTCCCCATGGTCCTAGTCTCCGATGGTCAGATCCAAGTGTCCGAGACCGAGGTGTCGATTCTAAAGGTGTCTGAAAATTGGTAGTTCCTTTAGGCCTGGGGCCCCATTGATTGATATTTTCAGGTGCGGGGCCCCATGATTGAGACACTGATGATGAGACGCTATTGATTATTATAGAATTTATCATTCTTCTAGATTAACAAATATCAATAAAATAATTATATTCACTTGGTCTCTAGTATTTTATTGAATCCCAGAATAACTCGAATTGCAGAGACACTTTCTCACAAGATTTTTTCATATCAAGGCTCGAACCCGAGACCTCTGATTAAGGATGGATGGATCATATACATTCCACCATAAATTTTGTTGTATTAACATTAACTTAATTTAATTAGATAGTCTATCATTTAATATTTCTATAAATGTCGGTGTGATTGCAATTTTTTTTTTGAAATTTCTTTGACGATGTTCTAGATTTATGACGTGGTAACTTTGATGTCATTTATGTAAATTTATCTAATTGATTTTACTTTCTCTAAATATTTGTTGATTATTCTACCAACAAAAATTATGGTGCAATATAAGTTAGTATTCCTTCATCCTTAATCAGAAATGTCATGTTTGAGTCTTAGACATAACTTTTTCTCATTAGGATGAATTTTAATCCTAATTTTGCACTTTGTGTCAATAAAATTTAATTGAATTCCAATTACAATACTAGATATTAAGTGAGGAAAAACTCTTCTTTTTTTTTATACTTATAATAATCAGGCATTTCACAAAAGAATTTAAGAATGAACTCAAAGATTATGAAATTCGGCTCAGCAATCCTCTAGTTTTAGTGGAGAGCCCCTTAATCTCCTTGTTGTAAAAAATATTTAATTTTTATCTATTTTATGTTCTCCACTTATAAAATTTATCTTTATCTATACTTTATTTTCCTTTTCTTGTACTTTCAATTTGGATTCATTTAAGGTTGATATTGCTAATTTTTATTTTTTTTTGAAAAGAATGAGTATTTATCAATCTGATGAATTTGTTGACTATTTTTCCTTTAGTATAGCAACAGAGAGTCAGGGTGGCCCCAAAGGAAATTGACCGGTGGTGCTTGGTCAGGCTTGGATTGCTGCATATTCTTCAAGTGATGACCCACCCGGGAATCACAAAAGGGGTCGTGGGGGAAGATGCTATGTTTTGCTTATAACTTCAACCTAAAATATTGGTCTATTAACATCTCAAAAAGAATGGTACAAGATAAGAATCTGGGAGAAGTAAATAGCAATAAAAGTTTTTAGTGTAGTAATTTTGAAATTTAATGAGAAGGACACCCCGATAATTTTCATCATAGAGCTAACAACAACAACATACCCAGTGAAATCCCACAAGTGGGGTCTGGGGAGGGTAGATTGTACGCAGACCTTTTGCCGCTACCTCATAGAAGTAGAGAGGCTGTTTCCCAAAACCCTCAACGCAAAACCCATCAGCAGAAATAACTAGATATGACAGAAGGAAAAATGAAGGAAAGGGGGAAGGGAAGAGAAGGAGACAAAAGATGCGACTAACGAAAAATAACATAGTACAGAATGAACATAAGCTGAATTAACCACCTTTTCGACAGACAGTAAAAAGAACAAGGAAAAGAAATAATAGTAATAATAACACAATTTTTTTTTGGTTTAATAACACAATCATCATAGAGCTATTTTCATATTTTCTTGGTTTAATATTTCTGCATTGTCTTTATAGTTTCATGAATATTATTTATTTCTGTTATTAGTGATGATAATTATGGTTGGAATTGAACTTATATAGAATGTTCACACGGATGTCAAAGTTGTACTGTGTTTTTTTAACCGACCTATCTAGAATAACCACTTTATTAAAACCTTATTATAATGGACCAATGAAGATAACAATTTTTTAGAATGGTAAAATTCTTTCTACCCAAAATAAATTATATTAATTCTAATGACATTTTTACGTTTATTTTTGAAATTTCTTTGTAGCGCATCTTATAAGGTAAAAAATCAACACTTCCTAATGACATATTAAATGTGATAACTCATTATTATAGAACTTTTCATTCTTCTGGATTAAACAATTTCAATAAAATAATTATATTCACTCAGTATCTAGTATTTTATTGAATCTTGGAGTAACTCGAATATGCAAAGACACTTTCTAACAAGATTTTTTCATACCTAAGGCCCGAACACGAGACCTCTGATTAAGGATGGATGGATCATATATATTCCACCATAAATTTTGTTGTACTAACATTAACTTAATTTAATTAGATAGTCTATCATTTAATATTTCTATAGATATGGGGGTGATTGCGATTTTTTTAAATTTCTTTGATGATATTCAAGTTTTATGACATGGTAAATTTATGTCACCTATGTAAATTTATCTAATTGATTTTACTTTCTCTAAGTCAAGATAATAGATTTATCTTTTGTATTTTACCAACAAAAGTTATTGTAGAGTATAAGTTAGTATTCCTTCATCCTTAATCAAAAGTGTCATGTTCGAATCTTAGACATATAACTGATTCTTGTTAGGAAGAAGTTTACTCCTAATTTAGCACTTTGTATCATCCAAATTTAACTGAATTCCAATAATAATACTAGATACCAAGTGAGGAAAAAAACTTCTTCTTTTTATACTTATAATAATTAGACATTTCACAAAAGAATTTAAGAATAAGCTCAAAGACTATGAAATTAGGCTCATCAAACCTCCATCTTTTAGTGGAGAGCCCCTTAATCTCATTCATGGAAAAAATATTCAATTTTTATCTATTTTATGTTCTGCACATATAAATTATATCTTTATCTGTACTTTATTTTCTTTTCCCTATGCTTTCAATTTGGATTCTTTAAGGTTGATGGTGCTAAAATATTTTTGAAGAGTATGATTATTTGTCATTCTAATAAATTTGTTGACTATTTTTCGTTGTAGTATATGAGGATTCTTTTTCTTATGGCTTCAAACTAAAATATTGTGTTGTTAACGTCTTAAATAGAACTGTACTGAATAAGAATTTGAGAGAAGTAAATATCAATATAAGTGTTTAGTGTAGTAATTTTGAAATTTAATGAGAAAAACAATCCATTAATTTTCATCATAGAGTAATTTTCATATGTTCTTGGTTTAATATTTGTGCATTGTCTTTTTTGTTCCATGAATATTATTTATTTTTGTTATTAGTGAGGATAATTATGGTTGAATTGAACTTATATAGAATGTTGATATGGATTAAAGAATTTCTATAAAATAATTATATTCACTCGGTATCTAGTATTTCATTGAATCCTGGAGTAACTCCAATATGCAGAGACACTCCCTTACAAGATTTTTTTCATATGCAAGGTTCGAACATAAGATCTCTGATTAAGGATAGACAGATCATATACATTCCACCATAAATTTTGTTGTACTAACATTAACTTAATTCAATTAGACAGTCTATCATTTGATATTTGTAAGGACCCGAATTTTTGTACGACCTTAATGGAGCTTGAAAATTTGGTTTCAAAAAGTTTTAGACCAAGATGATGCTCCATTGGAGCCCTCATGATCCGTGTGAGGTCACATGGCCCGTGTGGAGACCCCATGAAGCGACACTTAGCCTATGGAGGTGTGTTGGCTCTTGAGAGTAGAGTTTTAACTTAAGGCATTCCACACTAGTACCCCTCACGGTACGTGTGACACTTCACAGACTGTGTGGTGGGCCGTGTGGTGGCCTTGGCTCGAAATCCCATAATTTTCGGTCCAATTAAGGTGACACGACTCATGTGGCCACCCACATGACTTTCAGAGTGAAATTTTTCTATGTATGAAATCACCATCTCGTAACTTGATCATGGAAATGTTATAAGGAGAGGGGTACGGGCAGTGTCATGGCCTGTATGACACTACACGACTCGTATCCCTCCCTCGCGAAGAGGACATGGTCCGTGTGACACTTCACGGACCGTGTGGTGGTCTGTGTGGTGGCCTTGGCTTGAAACCCCACAATTTTCAAACCAAGTAAGGTGACACGACTCAAGCGGTCACCCATATGACTTCTGGAGTGAAAATTTTTCTAAGTATGGAATCATCATCTCGTAACTTGATCATGGAAATGCTCTAAGGAGAGGGGTATGGGCAATGTCATAGCCTGTGTGACACTACACGACCTGTATCCCCCCTCCTCTCCATGAAGGTGACTTCGTTGAAAAATTCTAAGTATGATATCTTCAAGCTCAAGCTAAATCACTTTCAAGCCCTCAAATCAAGCTTATTTTTATTGTTTGAA
>JAOTQR010078699.1:0-11103 GCA_025774065.1 Solanum ossicruentum
ATTGTATTTACTTTGAAAATATGGCGCCACTTTTTGTATGGGGTTCACATTGACATATATACTGATCATAAGAGCCTACAATACATCTTTAAGTAGAAAGACCTAAATTAAGACAGCGGAGGTAGCTAGAGCTAATAAAGGATTATGATATTGATATACTATACCATCAGGGGAAGGCAAATGTGGTAGCCGATGCTCTAAGTCATATGGAAATCATGAATACTGGTGATCAAGCTGTGGTAAGTCAAGGAGTGGCTAAGGATATATATCAGCTAGCCAGTTTGGGAGTTCGCCTTCTTGAAACTCTTGAGGAAGGGGTTATTGTATATAATGCAACAACATCTTCATTAGTAATGGAGGTGAAAGAAAATCAGTTTGAGGATCCTATTCTACGACAGCTTAAGGAAAAAGTGAGTCCAGGTACTATAAAGGGCTTTGACCTTACACAAAATGGAGTACTTTACTGCCAAAATAGATTATGTGTGCCTGATATTAATGGATTAAGAAATAGAATAATGGAAGAAGCCCATCATTCCCGATATTCCATCCATCCAGGATCAACTAAAATGTACCATGACCTGAAGGGAATGTTTTTGTGGGGAGGCATGAAGAAGAACCTTGCAAAATTTGTGGCTCAGTGTCCAAATTGCCAACTAGTGAAAGTAGAACACCAAAAGCCAGGAGGTCATATGCAATGCATAGAGCTTCAACATGGAAGTGGGATATGATCAATATAGTTTTTATTATCGGTTTACCTCGCTCATTTCAGTAGCTTGACTCCATATAGGTAATAGTTGATAGACTCACAAAGCCAGCAAACTTCTTGCCAGTTAGGAGTGATTATACAACTGAAGAGTATGCCAAGCCATACCTTAAAGAGATAGTCAGGCTACATGGAGTCCCAATCTCCATTATATCTGACCGAGGAGCTCAATTCACTGCAAAGTTTTGGAAGTCCTTCCAAAGGAGTTTAGGGACACAAGTGAATTTGAGTATAACTTTCCACCCTCAAATAGAGGGTCAAGCAGAATGCACCATCCAGACATTTGAAGATATGTTGCAAGCTTGTGTATTGGACTTTAAAGGTAGTTGGGTGGACCATTTGCCACTTATTGCATTTCCCTATAATAATAGCTACCACTCAAGTATCAAGATGGCACCTTATGAAGCTTTGTATGAAAGGAAATGTAGATCGCTGATTTGATGGTTTGGAGTGGGTGAAACCACCTTACTTGGGCCAGATCTAGTACAACAAGCCATGAAAAAAGTCAAGGTAATACATCAACAACTAGAAACAATCCAAAGTCATCACAAATCATATACGGATGCTAGAATGAGAGGACTGGAATTCTCAGTAGGGGATTGGGTATTTTTAAAGGTGTCTCCAATGAAAAGGTTTATGAGATTTGGTAAGAAAGGAAAACTGAGTCCGCATTACATAGGGTCTTATCAGATTATTAAGAGGGTCGGGCAGGTTGCATATGAACTAGAGCTACCCCAAGAGCTTTCAACGGTTCATCCAGTTTTTCATGTCTTAATGCCTCGAAAATGCATAGGTGACCCATCTCGTATCACTCCTATTGAGGATGTACAGGTTACAAAAGATCTCACCTATGAAAAGGTTCCTGTTTCTACTCTAGATCGTCAAGTGAAGAAACTAAGGAATTAAGAAATAGTTTAGTGAAAGTATTTTGGAGAAACCAGCAAGCAAAAGAAATAACATGTGGGGCCGAGGATGCGATGAAAGCAAAATACCCTTACTTATTTGAAGATAAAAAGGAAGTCCAACATGCATAATTGGGACATTAATAGGTACTTGTGATTGAATACTTAGTGTATTGTCAAAGTTTGTGTAAGTAAAGATTTAAACTTGGTTAAGCTATCCAATTGTGCTAACATTCGAGGATGAATGTTCTTAAGGGAGAGGGGGGAGGATGTAACACCCCACATCTTACAATATTGGTACAATGCAAATGAAACATGATATGATTTGGTCAAATTAGCGACTATTTTTAAAAGTGCTCGTATTTCATGTAATAAGGGGATATGTGCGTCTAACACTTAAGAGGGTCGAGTCTATACATGTTTTGTGTAAAATTGAGGAGATCATGACCTTAAATGAAGTAAGAGAATTGAGGTGCTTGTAGTACATAGAATTGAGGAGATCACTACAGTATGAGTCAATTGCATTAGACGACCATCTGACATTTGTTGAAGAGCCGGTATCCATCCTAGCCAGCGATGCCAGGTAGTTGCGCTCCAAGGTTATACTGATGGTTAAGGTTCAGCTGAATCCCCATCTTGTTGAGGAGGCTGCCTTGGATATAGAGGCACAAATGCGGGAGAAGTATCCCAATATATTTGAGCCATCAGGTATGCCTTTATTTTATTTTCGCGAATAAAAGTCAGATAAGTGGTAGATGTTGTAATGACCCTTTGGTTCATTTCTATATTTCTGGGATTATGCTGCTAATGTGAGCTTAGGTATTGTAACCCAAACCTTTTGTAACTAATCGGGGCTATTGGATGGTTATGGGTCAAATTAGCTGTGAGTTATGTGAATTTGCGAGTTAATGAGAAGTTATAACTGCAAAAATGAGATTTCAAATAAAACCCTAGCAAATGGCCTCAGAATGGGATTTTGACAATTTCATCAGTTCCAAAACAATCGATTTAGGCTAGGAAAGTGGTTAGTCTGAAGGTTGAGGGTCTTGGTATAAATCTGAGCCAAAAGTTGCAAAATGAGTTCAATTAGAAGCTGAAAAGTGCTTTTATATAAAACCCTAGCTAAATGTGCTTAGAATGGAAATATGATGGGGCAGGGGGGGGGGCAGCTCTAGGATATCGAAAATAACTTGAAATGATCTTTCATCAGTTGGTGGAGGCTTTCGATTGCGTTTTGACCCCTAAGTTCTTTTAGCCATTTGAAATTTTATCTGTACCGTTTTATCCAGAACGTCGAAATCCATGTGGTTGCACTATATGGTTGCATAAGACAAACATTGAATGGCCTGGAAATGCCCCGGGGAAGTTTTTGCAATAGCTAGTGTAGCACCAGAAAATAACTCTTCATGTTTGTGGAGGGTTTGTGTGTGTTTGTGGAAGGCAGGGTTTCCAATTCCCTGCATTCGCATAACATAGAGCATGTTCTAGCATACCACATGTGCGCATTCATGGTGCCTTACTTGCGTTCACGAAGGCTTGGCATATGTCGATGCCCTCATTCACAGCATGGCTCCCTCGTTCACGTAGGCATGTGCATGGGTGGTGCTTGGCCTATTTAAGGCCAGTCGCAACAACCTTCCCCCAAAAAATCCAATTGCGATAAATTTTGATCTAGAGCTCTGGTTTGATGATTTAACAGGCTTCATGACTTGTATTTTTGTAAGGAATACCATAGTTGTATCGAATTCTACTTTTTGCACACATTTTAAGGTAAAAATGCTATTTTAACTAGTTATGCTCTCGTAATTCTGTGAAACTTTTATGCTAGTATATCTCGGACAATTCTTGATGGAATTAAGTAAATTTGAGTCTAAGTTTTTCTACATTATGTGAGGAACGCTATGATATGCTTGGATTCTAATAAATTTAGCTAGTTGCCATAAAATTTGACCAAGAAAGTTTTGAAAGAAATGTTTCCTATTAAAGAATATAGCTTTATTTTTGAGCTATTTCTTAGCCATTTGGGATCCATTTGGGCTAAATTTTGGCTATAGACTCAGGGTGACTTAGGGATCATTTTATGGGGATTTGTTTATTTATTCTAGCATGGACCATATTTTTATCCATTTTATGCGCTATTGATATAATTCCACTCATTTTTCAAAATCCTACAGCCAATATGACTGTGTTAACCTTGTGAATTGTATCTTAATAGCTGAGCAACACTGGAAAGCGATCAGGAGGGAAAGGCTCCATTAGATTGACTCAGGATGCAAGGAATCATCTGCCAAGTAGGCTATGCTTTCTCTAAACATTAGATTAAGATGAAGTATATGCAAATTGAACTAGAATATATAGAAAAGTGCTGGTTGTGGATTGAGCTATGATGTATGTGCGGTATGTGACTAGTTGTACTCTGTGTGCATAGTATTTGATTTTGAAGGGTTGTATTTTCATGATCTAAGCCCAAGGCCTAGGTATGACACGGTGAATGAAGAACCCAAAGGAACCCAAAACAAGGCTCTTAAGCATATATAGCACATCCTTGGTTATGTAAGCAAAATTAAACAACTAGCACATAATTCTACGGGAAATGAGATGTTGGACTCATGTTATGGGGATGTTGTAGGGAAGGGGATTAACATGGATCACTGTAAGCATCCGGACATGGTAGGACCTTCATGGTTCTTGGATTTGGTTCCAAAAAAGTTTTGACCAAAGTGACACCTTATGGACACCTCCACAAGCCATGTGACTCACCACGGGCCTTGTAGAGTGGCCTTAAGGTGTCCCTTGGCCTTGTATGGTAGTGTGCTGGCCTTAATATTGGAGTTCAAAACCAAGTCTCACACTATATGAATCCCACACGATCCATGTGACAGCTTGTGTGATGTAGCCTTGGCCTTAGAAACCACATTTTGGCTAAGGCACATCACATATGAACCTCATATGGTCCGTTTACCCATTCACGAGGGGTATGGGGGTTGGTGTAAAATTTTTCTAAGTATGATATCACCGTATCAGAACTTTGTTAGTGTGAATTTTTTCTAAGTAGAGCTTCACGGAAGGCCACATGGTCTATATGCCTTCAAACGGTCCATCTGACCTTGGTACGAGACCCCTAGCAATATTTTTATACTCATTTCATTAATGGCATTTCCATAATTATGGCTACTCCTAAGGGTATTTTATGACTTTTCATGCTATCCTAAGAAATTCAAATAACCTATACTTTTCTTCACTCATTCAAATTCATTCCACAGTTAGAATTTATTCAAGCTCTCTCTCTTAAGAACTCCCCTAAGGTAAACCTTTGAAGGTTTTCTTGGAGATTAAGGAAGGGCTCTATTCTTTATCAAATTTCTTCCTATTTTTTCTTGATTAGTTAAGCTATGTAGGATTGGTTCATGGTCCCTTTCAACCATGAAGACCCCAAACTCTTTTACTCCTTGACTTATGAAATCAAGCATACTTCAAATATGGGTCTCTTTATTGTTTATGACATTAATGTTTTTAAAGTGATTTAAGCCCTAATATATGGAATTGCATTCAGGTTGTGAAGATTTAAATGTGCATGTCCCCTTTAAAGTTTGATTTGAGCGTAGATAATCTAAATTATTATTTAAGAGTGAATTTACTTATGCATTTACTTGAATTTCATATGTATTATTGATTTTAGAATGAATCTCTATTGCCCATGCTATTCTCATATCATTCATGGCATATGATACATGAACTATAATTTTCATGAAGTTTATGATGTGGGCTAAGTCCTAATTACAATGATGATTTTGTTTTCAAAGCAAAGTACGGGTTTGACAAGAATGTGATCACATAATGTTTATATTATGGCTCTTTGAGCAATTTTGGGTGTTTACATCATTATGATTATGCATCATGATGGGCTGTCAAAATTATAGAACTTTTGATGCTTAAAACTTGAAATTTTGTGTATTCTCAATGCAATGTTAGTTGTATTTATATATGTTTGTGTTATGTTTGTAGGAATACAGGTTTGACCTTGATTTTGGGAAGAAATACAGAAGTTTCTATTTTTTTTAATGTAGTACGAGACCCTTTATGGGCTGTAGCAATTGTGTAAGTGCTCTATTATGTTGTTTCAATTCATAAGTCTTGCTTCTACACAAAATATGAGTAGCTAAATCTACAACTAGTTGCCAGAACCATGAATAACTAATAAGGTAAAACTGGATAATTCATAATTCTTGGAAAGTGTGCATGCATGTATTAAATTAACTCTCTTTGTTTTGCAAGTTTCCTGATGGTGGCCAACATTAGAACCCACCTGGTGTTACTAACTAGACAAGGTAGTAATAAATAGAAAAAGAGATTAATTAATAAGATTCGATTGATGTATTCTCATCTAATCAACTAAATTATGCCATGGGGAGGTTGTACTAGGACTAATAGGTAAGGTTTAGTTATGCACACTATGGAGATGGACCAAGTCACATAGTGAATTCACCTCTCACCTTTGATCAAAGGGCTTGGTGAACTTAACTTACCGTCTTGCATGCTACACACTAGAAAGAATTAGGTTATCTGGTGACACTGATTTAGGGAATCGTAGGGAATACAATACCCTAGTTTCTCTTCATATTGATTTCTCTCTTGTAGTAGTTAGTTTATTTTTATATTGATTATAGTAAACCCCCCCTCTTTTCGGGAAGTAAGTTTGTTAACCACTCGAAGTGCCCAACACCCGGAGTCATGGCAATCCCTTAACCCCGTTTGACACAGAGATCCTGACAACGTTGAGGAGAATGGCCTAAGATAATGCTAACAATGCGGCCAATACAACTCTGAACAAGAACAATAATGAGAATGCTTATAATGAGAACCCACATCCTCTTGAGAACATTCCTCCACAACCTTAGGACTTCAATTCCAATGCTTATCATTTGAATCAATACAGGCTGAATCTTAGGGCTATGAAGGAGACTGGAGCTATTCTGTTGCTACCATTAGCAGTAGGCACAAAGTTCATAGTCTCAAGTGGTTTGCTTCAGATGCTACAGAACCATGGGCTATTTACGGGCTTACCATCGGAGGGTCCTCATAGCCATCTGCATAATGTCATATTCATCTACCAGAGTGTGATGGCAACACAGAATCTGTCTATGGATAATGTGGGACTTCATGTAATCCCATTGTGTCTTACAGGTAATGCAACATTATGGCCATCTGAGCTCCCACAGAGTTTGATCACCAGTTGGGCATACTTGCAGAAGGCCCTTTTGGAGATGTACTTCTCTAGATTAAAGAAGCTCAAGTTGAAGGACGAGATCAACAACTTGAAGCAACTTCCTAGTGATTCAATTATTACTACTTAGGAATGATTCACCAAATATTTGAGCAGTGTCCCACACCACGAGATAGTTGATGGTGCCTTGGTGGAGGTTTTCTACCGTGCCCTTAATGAGTACAATTAGACTTGTGCTGACACTATCATGGGGGACATGTTCTTGGATCAGCCATTTGCAAGGATCACACAGAACAGATGGAAAGAGTGGTCAAGACTAATCATGCATAGGGCAAGGAGATAGAGAATCCCCCAAAAGTTCATGCACTATCAGTAATGGTCCTAAGTAAGAAACGATCAATGAAGAAATTATGCAAGAACTTGCTTAGATTTGCATATATATGGAGGTAATGATGAAGTAGAACCAAGAGCAAGTCAATGTAGTGGTTCATCAACTTCCACGTGCACCCATGTATGATGAGCCTTATTATGACGAGGATGCATGTTTTGTTGCGGAATAGATCAAGGGTTTTCAGACCAATGCCCAAGGGTTTAATCAGGACTATTGGTGCCAAGGTCAAGGAAACCAAGGTCAGAACTTCAATAGAAATGGAGCTTATAGGGACAACCGCAAAGGGTATTATGATAGGAACAAGGTTCCAGAGAGAGATACAGATTAGGGTTGCAGAGATGGCTTCAAAAATGGTCCGTCTGTGCCACCATATAGTCGCGATATAGGTGCAAGTAGTTCCAAAATTTAAAAGATGTTTAACCGCCTGTTAAAGAAAGCTCAGACACAAGACGAGACTCTGAGGGGCATTAAATCTGAGATTTCTAGTATAAATCACAAAATTAAGTCTCACTCTGTGGCTATCAAACATTTTGAACAACAGTTTGGTCAACTCAACTTAATCAGCATCAGAGGGGTACACTACCTAGCAACACCATTCAAATTCTAAAAATGAAGGGCGGTGTATGGCAGTTACTACTTGAGGTGGCAACAACACCATTGGTCATCCCATGCTAGTTGATGAGGAAGATGTTCAAGAAGAGATGGTTGCGGCCAAAGATAAGGAGATAGGAGATGATCATAGCAATCATGGGGTGAGTGAAGCTGCTGATGCACCACAAAAGTTGAAGCCTATTCCTAGTCCTCCTCCTTCCTTCCCTCGAAGAATTAAAAAAAAGAGGAGGAAGGCAAATTTAAGTACTTTCTCTCCATGCTGAAACAATTCTCCATCAATATCCCTCTCATTGAGGCATTGGAAAAGATGCTAGGGTGTCACGACCCAAGCCTAGGGCCTAGACATGACACGACATATGGGGAACCCGAAGGGACCCCAAGTAAACCTCTTAGCATATTGTCACACATCCTTAGTTGTGGAAGCATAAAAAAAGACATTCAATTAAATTAAGGGCAAGGGGACTAAGGGAAACTTGCATAAACATCAAAGTCAAAAGTCAAGAGTCAAGCTCATACATAGTACACACCTTGTCCAACATACACCTCCAAAACATAGACAGAGCGGGTGCCAAGACATGGTAACCGGGCTCACCCTCATAGTCAAATATAATGTAAGGTAGTATCTCAACAAATAGTAGGGAAAATACATAACCAAAGTCTCCGAAATGGAGGACTTATCACAAGCTTGGAGTAGCACCGTCTAACCACGTGGAGGAGGAGGATGATCAACTAGGGCACCGAGTCCTATATGGTGATATCATGTAGGAAAGAGTATGCGTCAGTATGTTTGAATGTAGTATGTATGTGGGATGCAATGCATCAATAGATAGGTAGCACAATACAAAATGAAAGACTATAGGCAATGGACATAGTATAGCAATATGGCATGTATGATCAATGCATAAGTAAAACATTCTAAATAAATCATGCTAGTATATAATATCATATGTGAAGATGAGACCAAGCTAGCTCTCCAAGGTAGAAACCCCTCGATAGGTTGGTGATGATCACACCCATCACCCTTGTGAATGAGAAATAAATCCCACATTTAGGTTGGTGATGATTGCACCTATCACTCTAGTGAATGAGTATAAACACCTATCCAGTTGGTGATGATCGCACCCATCACCCTAGTGAATGAGTATAAACCCCCATCCGGCTACCCGACTATTTTCCCTTGGGTTGGGCATGGTGTATGCAATATAGGATTCATCATAAGTTGTAATGCAGTACCTCATATAGGAATAATCATGTTCATAAGCTCATTTCATCATCATTTTATCACCATATAATCATCATATCATTCATATCATATCTCATGTTTTGGACCTTCAATTTCTCAAGAAACCATAACCAAACATTTTATCAAGCACCTTGGGGATGTGTAATGGGGGTAAAAGAGCATGTAATTTAGAGATGAAATCATGCAGGAAAATCAGTAGTAAAACATTTAATCAACACCTTGCAACATCCCCAAGATAGTCATATCAAAACCCCTCATTAAATCAAACATTAGATCCAAGATTTGAAGCTCAAAACATGCTAAAACAACGATACTTTCATGTATTAGAATCACTGTACAATAAATTTCTCAATATTTAAGACCCAAATGTAAAATCAACTTGAAGTCATGCAATATTAAGTAAAAGAGGGTTTAGGAACCATGGGTAAAAGGACCTAATACTTCAACACGACATACCTTAGCTTTGGAGAAGTTCTTGGTAAAGGTTGACAATGGAGACTTGAAGCTTGAAGAGAATCCTTAAATCCGGATGAGGGTTTTGGGACTTGGTTTTTGAGAGTAAAATAAGTCTAAGTATGGGAATGAGTTTTGGGAAATGTTTAGGGTGATATAAGAATAAAATAATTCTAATTATAAGTGAAAACACACTTGGGAAATTGGGCCCAACACTTAGAAAAAAATATTGAGCAGGCTAAAAAAAGGGTGCCCAAATACATATCTCCGTTTCACCTCCAATTCCACTACGTGGAAAGCTCTCTGGAAATTGCACCAGTGCAATTTCATAAATCGATTTCTTTGCTTTGAAATTGTGGTTAGACCCTTATCACCCTAACTTGGACCCCCCGAACAAGAATATTAAGTCAGATTTTTGAAAAACCAAATGGACTTTTAGATATAAAGAAATCAAAATTTTGGGCATTCCGAGGCAAGTTTTTGGGCAATTTTTGAGGTCGTTTCAATATATCCCCATTGGGAATATTCATCCCCAAATGTAGAAGAGACGTACAAAACAGGAGTGATCATGAAAAAATCATTCCCAACAAGAATGCAACATAACATGTAAAACACCATTCAAATTCTCAACATAAGTGTAAAATCATCATAAGTTTACCAACTTAAACATGAATGCATATGAATGACTTAGGGACTGAAATGTAAAGATTGAAGTAATATATGAAACTTAGGATTAGTAACTCAGGCTCGAGTGAAGTGGAAGAGATAAGGATACTACTTTTGCATGTCCGCTTCGGCCTTCTAAGCAGCACTTTTGACTTGTTGGTTCTTCTAAAGGACCTTAACGGATGCTACCTCCTTGTTTCTTAATCTCTTTACTTGCCTATCCAAGATCTGAACCGGCACCTGTTCATAAGTTAAGTTGTCCTCAACAACACCCATAACATCAAGAGGAACAATGGCATTAGGATCATCAACATATTTTCTCAACATAGAGACATGGAATACCGGATATACCAAATTCATTTCACTAGGCAACTTTAACTCATAAGCTATCTTGCCAACCTTCTTTATCACCTCATAAGGAACAACATACCTTGGACTCAATTTCCCCTTTTTGACAAACCGGACCACACCTTTCATTGGAGAAACCTTCAAATAGACTCAATCACCCACTTGGAATTCTTGGTCCCTTCTCCATACATCAGCATATGATTTTTGGCGACTTTGGGCTGTCCTCAATCTTTCACTAATCATCTTAACCTTCTCAAGAGCACCATAATCAGATCTGTCCCCAACAAATCCACCTCTCTAACCTAAAACCAACCTACCAGTGATCTACAATGTCTCCCATAAAGAGCCTCAAAAGGAGCCATACCAATGCTAGAGTGGGAGCTATTGTTGTAGGCAAACTCAATCAATGGGAGATGGTCATTCTAACTACCATTAAGCTCCAAGAAACAAGCTTTAAGCATATCTTCAAGTGTTTAAGTTGTCCTTTCAGCTTGGCCATTC
>JAOTQR010078700.1:0-11103 GCA_025774065.1 Solanum ossicruentum
ATGAGCGTCGAAAGTTGCATTGACTAACTGCTACTTCACAATTAAAAGAAGCGCAGACAGTTTAAAGAGCCATTTTGTTTTATTCCATTATACTCCAAAGCCAAAAAATAGTAAATCTTTGGCTCCATCCGACTGTAGAAATACCTCATCCACCTCATTGCCTTGAAATAATGTCATCACAATACTCACAATTTCTGCATCTTTTCGTTTACTTGATTTACCAATGCTCTAACTTATTTTATGTTTATTCTCATAATCAATCATCCCTTGGCGGGGGGTTTTCTTGATTCTCTTCAAGTTTCTGATTTTGTTCTTGACTTGTTTAAGATTAGGTTCAAAACTAATTTTTTCCTTTATCATATTCAACAAATCATCACTATTTGGCTCCTTTCCATGAATACCTTTATAATTTGTAATAGCTTCCACTAGAGTTTTCTCGTCTCTCTCTGTCCATACCCTTTCAAATGGTTTGCTTTGAGTTTTAACATCTTTGATTACTTTGGATGTTGATTCTTCTACTTCTACTCTTGGACAAGTTAAAAATAATCATTTCCTTGAATAAAGACATATATATATATATATATATATATATATATATATATACACACATACATACATACACACTAAAAGAAATGAAGAAGAAACAAACCGTTCCCAATATCATTTTCTTGTTCATTTTTAGACTTTTCTTTTGACACTTGTTTAAGACTGTTATCATCTTCATCAGGTGTTCCATCGTAAATACATATCAAATTAAAAGTTGGCATTTCTCTCTCTCTCTATCTGTTTCTTCAGCTACATGCTCCAAATCCATCCTCGGCTTTCTGCAGTAAACACAAATTTCTTATATATGAGTAAATCCTAAAATTATAATAAGAATGACTTGCATAGATTGTGATATACTCATGAACCTGGATTTATGAATTTGCTTGAACACTGTAACATTTGCCCCAAAATCTACACAACATTCATGTAAACAAAAGTATTATGTAATGGAGTTGGTTTCACTTGAATCATCTCTAACTTGTAGTTTGCTGACATATGTTAGTATATACATACCCAAAATAAAACAAATAACTATCGAGTTTTACAGCTCCAACACAATCCCCCTTTTCCATAGCTTCATAAATAATATCCCACATTCATGACTTTTTCAGCATTTCACATTACAGCAAATACTTGGGACTAGTTTAAACTAATGAAAAGGATGACAAACCTTGTATAAAACAAGTGACTATTTTTATTTGCTCGGTCACTACTTTCCATTTTTTCTTTTCATCTTCTTCCACAGTTTTGTGTCTTAATTTGTTTCTTTTCCCTTTTTTGTTTTATATTAGGAGAATGCCAACAATTCACTTCTCATTTTATTCACTCAATCTTTTCATACAACCAATGCCCACTGCAGTAATAATTATTATTTCCATTCTTTTCTACTCTGATATTTTGGATATGGAGTAATAATTTTCATATTAAATTTTATCATAAATTTTAATTTATTTTTTTTTAAAAAAATATAGTTATGTGATCAGTTTATTTTTGGAACTAAGTGTTCGATATTTTAAAAATATTTTAACTGTTTTTTATGTTATTACTTAGTCATAAAAATCTTTGGTCAAATACATAAAGGGTCCCCAAACTTGAGACAATTTTTCGTTTTGACACCTTAACTATTATTTGTTTCAAGTAGACACTTTAACATCATTTAAAGTGTACCATTTAAACACAATTAAGTGATATGGCAAGAGTGCGTGCATCATACTTCCTCTAAGAAAGTGAAAGCCAAAAATATTCATTATTTTTTTAAAATCCAATTTTATTTCTTCTTTGATTTTTTATCACCTTCAATACTACCACTCTTCACTCATGAAATATGACCTGTTGAAGTAAAAAAAATAAGTTGTTGTTGGAAATATTTTAAAAATTTTGTTTAGTCTATTAAAAGTTATTTAATTGGGCCCAAAAACATATATAACCCCCCCCCCCCTAACTTGCCCATAATTTTTGTTTTGCACTTTATCTTGATTGTTCCATTTTAGTCGGTCAATTCTATTTTTTATGTATCATTTAAATTAATAAAAATATTAATTTTTTAATTTTTTAAAAATATTTTATATATGTTCTTCAATTGTAATTTTGCATTTTGAAAATCGATATTCGTGTGTTAATTTTTAAAAAAAAATTGACAGATGAACATTGATTTTTTTAAAAATAATTTCTTTTGAGAATTTATCTGTATTTTTATGTGAAAAATAACTGTCAAAAGTAAATCAATTTTCTTTCTAAAAAAAATTAATAACAACTCAATAAAGTCTATCAAGTGCATCAAGATAATTCCATAACCCCCAGTTGACAAACGACAAACACCAAGCTGTGTAGAGTAGAAATCCGTCTTTCACTTTTTCCCCTTTTTGGGGCCTAAAGTTGAGAGTAAGGACAATAATAGAATTTCATGCAATGGTACCCAGACATCTCCCCTTCCAAGTTCGTTTAGCAGTACGTAAAGAGAATTGACAACTTCTCAAATTTCACTTTAGAGAGATTAAACACAAATGAACTACAGAAAAAAATTTAAAGGGGAATTAAATCTTCTAAGAATTATACTTAAAAAGAGATTATTTGTAGATCATGGAGACAAAATTATAAATGTAATTAAAGTACTTGAACCAAATAATCCCAACTTTGATGTAACATTTTAACATAAGTTGATTACAAGAAAAAAAAGCACCTCTTAGATTTTCTGGCATGGCAACAAATTTGAGACAGATTTCAGCTGAAAACAATGGTGCTGCTCAAGGCCTAAAGTGGTTGCAACAGTATTAATAGCAATCACACAGTTTAGCCTCACAGAGCAACATGAGCCTATCTAACAGCAACCCTGTCAGTTCTTCCCTGTCCGGCAGCACATCCCAGTAAATGAAATGAAGAAGATCCTATCATCAACATACACAGAGAATCACGCAAAGTTAAATCACAACGTTAAATGAAACGAGAGAATGTCACATCAATTGAAAATAAAAAAGAACTCCAGGTATGGTTTCTCTATCATCTACTTAACTTGTTGATATCATAACACAATTAAAGAAGTTCAATGAGTATACCAGATCTGCAATGTTTTTTTCTATAACAAGGGAATCCACAGTCCAAGATATGCATGCTAATAATTAAAAGCATGTAGAAGTGGGTTCATAAGAAATGAAAAAATAAACAGATATGTAATGCCAGAAAAAAGTAAATATAAACTCGAACAACATCTATACTCTGATTACAAAGGCAAGATTAAAACATTGAGCATCACAAAATCACAGATGTATCACAACACAAGCCCATATATTTGAAGGAGGCAGATTAGAACTAGAAAATCTTCAAGGGCCTTCCTTTGAGATGAGCACAAAGGAAAAAAAGGTAATTTCATTACTAGGATAATATTTGTCTCTATTATACAACCATATACATAAAGTCTTCAATTTTGTCTCACATATAATCAAAATGGAAAAATGAAAGGAAAATCTTAAAGTCGGTGAGGAAAGAATAAGATCAGTAAAACACGATTTTTTTAAATAGTGTTGCCAAACCAAAAAACGACTAGGAAATGTATCGAGATTTAAGCAGAAAGCACAATCAAAGGATGCTTCTTTAACCAATAAAAAGGTCAGAGAACATATTTGTAATGCAAGAAAAAATTACCATGTGAGAAAAAAAACCTCACAAGTGGGATTCCACTGGGTATATTCTTGTTAGGCTGAATGTTAATAGTTGTTAGACAAGACACGTGTATTTGCGTGGACTCCACAAGGGTTTGTATCCATTTCATGTCGTAGTGTGGGCCGGCAATATTGTCGAAGACCTGTGAGTCCGTAATGCAAAAGCACACTAGGTTGAAGCTTTTAAGCCGAGGCCAGGTCCCCTCCTGGCTTAACCTAAGATGCATTCCCATATGGTTCCAGTCGTCATAATCTTAAGGCGAGGAAGACTTACTCTAGCTCGTCTTCAGTTGTTCATGGCTATGGCAGATAAAGGCATGCACCTCCTTTTTGTGCATTTCACTGTTTTAAAAGGTGTTCTCGATCTATGTAGATATTAGTAGTTGTGCTTGGCATTTCTCCATCACATTGAGTGACTAATTCTCCAAATCTAATATTTTAATTTCCAGTACCTAATCATTAATTGATCAATCAATATCATATCCATAAAATTTTCAACTCTTTCACAATTAATATTTAAGTTTGTCAGCTGCATTATGAGCCGAGCATTTAGCGGAAACATCTTTTGATGGTAAGGGTGAGGTCTGCACACATGCTACTCTCTCTAGACCCCCATTTGGTGGATTACATTGGGTATGTTATTGTTGTTGCTAGCTACATTTTGATTAAGCCAAAGTTGCATCTGAGCACAGAAAAGTGCTAGTCTTTATCCATTATTATGGCACAGGTGAACACCACATTGCTATTCAATCTTTTCTTCTTATAAGAATATTACAAGTGAGCAATTATTGCATACTTCCTTTAATCAGAACGGATTGAGGTCGGGAAATCCAAAACCTCTAACAAGAGTAAACTAACCAATTAATGGAGTCTCAATGGGAAAGGATCATGGGGCCGGGAAATCCTAACCTTCAAACAAGAGTAAACTAACCACCAATTAATCGAGTCTCAATGGGAAAGGACCATGTGGTCGGGAAAATCATAAGAAAATGACATTGAATTTAGAGCCAAGGAAACTCACTTCATGCTTCCACGGTATTTAAGAGTGTATGGTCCACTCTCCAACGCTCTCCTAAAATGGCTATGCCTACCCTTACCACTTTGATCAATCAAAAAGCTCCCTCACAATCTGCTAAGGCAATAACCAACGACACATATGTGGAATTATCTTCAGTGCTCTTCCCATCAGGATAGAAATAAATTGCCCAAGTATACCCACCGTATCAGAGGCACTTTATTTCGTTTTTCTTTTATAACAAAATACATATACAGCAACAAATATCAATCCATTTTTTACTTGATATCTTGTCAGTTGGATGTACATGGTGAACATTGAGTACCAAAGATTGCCAAACAAAAAGAGAATTTCATCCACGGAAGTTGTTAATTGACCATATCCATCATCAGTTGCAAAATCTTATAATAGTTCCTGCAGAATTTAACCATATCCATTACACATCACATCTGCTCAAAGCCATCAGTTTCACCCTAGAAAGAATTAAGACCAACACTGTTACAACGACGTACTCATTATCTTATGCAGTAAAAAGAGTACAACTGTACACCTAAAGGCTAAAACTATTCCTTAAGCTCAATCTTTCAAGGACTAATAATGATTGGCACAAGTGTTAATTCAAATTTGAAATTGACAAAAAGTGTAGGTCCACATTAATGTTACGTACCTTAGTATTTCTTTTCATAGTTTCCGGTGGCATGATGATATTCTGATGGTAATAACTCACTTAATGTCTTGCCAAGTTTTATTTCATAAGAATTGACAAGTTCAAACCTAAATATAATCAATGAATCAAGTGTATGATTATAGCTCTAATACTAATTAATGGAAATGGAGAGGAATATCACCAACTTACCAGTAAGCCAAAGACTGAAATGGATGATAACTCTTGTAGAGTTGTTGTATTTTGTCCTTTGTTTGGAGACTAATCGATCTCTTTTTACGCCTTCTCATAATAAGTCCATGAAACTGAAATCATACAAGTAAAATGGAATATATACATTAAGAGGACTTAAGAAATACTATTCTGGATATTTCTACCATGTGCATCTATGTGATGTTACTAAGCAAATTATTTTACATGAGCAAGCAAATTTCAACCCAAAAAAAATAATGAGTGTGCATTTTTTCCCATTTATTTCAACTTGGAAATTAAAGTTGTAATATTTATGATATGGATCAGCTAACATAGCTTGGTGTTAGCACAAAATGATTTCAAGAATTCTGTATTTTGATCTTTGTAATTAGTCTTATGTCTTCTTTGTTTTCAACCAAACTCTTATCTTTCTTTGTAATTTCTCTTCTACTTCTGGATTACTGTTTTTCACTACCTTAATAGGTTCTGTTCTTGTACATTTGTTACTAGGCTCTAATATAAATCTTTGTTTGCCAATTAGTTTTATCTTAAATCTGATCTTCCTTTTCTAACTTTCCACATATTTATACGAAAATCAATCTTCTATATATTAAGTTGTTTCCCGTTAGTCAGAGCCGAATCAGATGCATAGATTTCTTCTCATTTGAATTTGAAGTCCTTGAGAGTTCACTCTTTTAATTGAACGGAGAGTTATATCATCACTTCCTCTTCAAAATTCTCCACGAGTAAATCAATTTATGCACTCTAGGTACATGTTTGTTGTTTATTTTCTATGCAGCTCAACAAGCGAAAAGCACAGCAAGTAAACTAAGAATAGTTAAGTAGCAAACATTAAGAAGAATAGAGGGTGTCTAATGTTTCTTACCTGTTCCATATGACGCAATGTTTCGCTGTCAATCGGAATATTGTCATAGTATCCAACACACATCATGATAGTATTAGTGGTAAAAGGACCAACACCATTTATCTTCAGATTAAACCTTGTACTTGGTTCGTCATTTTCAAAAGTAGACAACTTAATTATTCCATCAACAACCTGTTTAGCCAAGATAATCAATTCCGCTGCTCTATATCCAAATTTGCCTTTGCCTTTTAGCTCTTCCTCTCTAAAACTTGCTAATTCTTCTGGACTCGGGAAGTCTCCAATATTTGGTCTCTTTCTTTTGGACTTGACTTTTTCCAGTTGTAGATCACAAAGAGCCTTTGCAAGATCCAAAGATGTCTTCCACCTAAATGTACACATTTTTAACATCAACCACTCTCATCAATACCATAGTAATTCATTTAGATGGTGAAACAATCTATCTTTACTTCAAAGGCATGCATTGATCTTTGAGTTTTAGAAACTTAACAAGGTTTTGCATCTTCTTCCCTTCATTCTACGTTTTGTTGCATCTATGAACTTACGGGCAAAAGCGAAGAAGAAGAGACTTGGCCACATCTTCAAATAAGGTTGGTGATCGAAACAACCGACCAAATCCTTTGGCCTCAGCATCTGGATAAAGCTTATGAAAACATCCCACATCTTGTTCATCCTTATCAGAGAGTCTCAGCATTCTGTTCACCTGAGACTACATATATAGAAAACAAGTCAACTTCTTCTATTTTTTGTGGGGAGAGACAGAAGCAAGAACAGTACCTGGATGGCTTGCTCATCCTTAAGCGAAAGAAAACTTGCACCATAAACCTTAATGACAAGATGATCCTCTCCAAGAGGTTGTGAAATGAAAGTCATAGCAGATGTGATGGAATCTTCTAATCGCAGAGGACGAGAAAGGCTTTTAGTGGATGGATCCCAACGATTAGGAGCCATCATGAAAAACCCGTGGTTGCACACAGCTTTTTCTAGGTTGAATCTATGGAACTTGTCCAAGTTGATAATGAATTTCCAGAATGATAGTGTCTCCATTTATTTGACTTTTTAACTGCATTCAAAAGTGTCATTCTACTTCATAGTCTGATTCTAAAAAGGAAAAAAGCCAAAAATGTAATGAAATGAAAAGCTAATTTATTATTGGGTAGAAAACATTTACCATTTATAACAATATAGTTTTAATACATATATAATTCACTTTTAATATATAATGTAGATTTTTCGCTAAAATATAAGGTTAAAATATTTTAAGACACTTAAAATACATCTTATAATTTTAATATCTTTTACACATAGTGTGATTCATTTATATGCATGATTTAACTTTAATATACAATATATAGTGCAGTTTTTTTAATCAAAATAATTATAACACATTTTAATACATTTATAATACACTAGTTTTTCGACACTTACATCGCACGTATATGCATGCACAAAATTTTTAATAACCATTGATCTCATATATATATATATATATATATATATATATATAATCCATGTTTCTTTTTCTAAAATAGCCACCCAAAATAGTGTTAATTAAGTGTTTTGTTGGAGTAAAACCTATTTAAATGTTATCAACTTCTTCAAATTCTCTACAAACTTATCTATCCACCTTTCCTATCTTGCATAATTCAATCAATCTTGTCTCCTAGTTTTCTAAATCATGATGTTACTGTTACTCTATGACAAAGTTCATGATTTAGACAAGGAGCATGGACATACCATAAATATGAAAATGGAGACACAGACTAAACAACTGTTACAACTGCTTGGCAACATCATGAAGGTCAGACATGTCAAGGATCTCCTTGTCAACTACAATGAGATTGATCTTGATGGCAGGTTCATGAGGAACAAAGTTCATGCTAGTCTATCACATCCAAAAGTATAGTTTGTATTATTCGCCCACAAAAGGGCATGATAGATTGAAACGTAGGGGTAAGCGTCTGCAAAAAAGCATATGGCAACTTTTAAGGTATGGAGTTGCCATACCTTAATTTATTAAATAAGATATTTAGGGTATTTTAGTTAGGAATATTATAGTAATTTGACAATAAAGTTATGGAGTTCATGTTTTTAAGGTAATATAGATTTAGATATATATGACATGTATAATTCACTTTTAATACATAATACAGGTAAATATTTATAGATATTCCATGAACATGGTCCAAATCCATCCTCGGTTTTCTGCAGTACACATATATAAGAAAACAGAAATTTCTTATCTATGAGTAAATCCTGTACAACTAAAAAAGTAAATATAAAAGAAACTTTTTGTTTTGGCTTAATAAGAATGAGTTGGTTAGATTGTGATATACAGATGAAGGAAAATGAACCTGGATTTATTTATCTAGATTCCCAATCAACTGATCTTCTTCTTTTTGCTCCATACCTCTCCATTCTTGTTTACTTGCTATCACTAAGGAATTGGGGACTCACAAGACAAAAATACAAGGTAGCTCAAAAGTCATATTAATTAATGATTATACTACATTTCTCCATTGCTCACGCCAAACAGGAAACGTGATTTACTCCCTATACTGGGATGTACTCGTGAAAAAAAATACTTTCGTCCTATTTTATGTGGCATCTAGGAGTGTTCACGGTTTGGATCCAAATCTACAAATTGAATCAAATTGATAAAATAAATCAATTTTAGTTTGATTTGGGTTGGTTTTAGTTTTTTAAAAATCGAAGTTTTTTAAAAATCGACAGTACTTGATTTGAGTTTAGATTTGTTTGGGAAAATCAAAGAAATAACCGAACCAAACCGACAAATTATAATATATTTTATAACTATACATACAAAATACATTATTTATAAAAATAATTTTTATTTTCTAATCTACTTATAAAAGTATAAATGCTCAAAACGAAAATATTTATCTTATTAATTTCATTTATGAATGTCTATGACAATTTTTTGTGGAACTAGAAATGTCACTAGCTCTTTCTTTTAGGCCAAAATGATGAATTTTTTTTAAAAAATCACAAAAAATTTATTGATTGAAAGTTCTATAATATCAGTTATTCTAACTATTTCTCTTTTTGAATGGATAGTTGTCACTTCTTCTCCAATTTAAATGTATCATTGCTTTTATTTTTTTGTATGGTTAATAATCGAATAACAGAACCAAAACTGACAACAACCAAATTAATAAATATATATTATAATTGGGTTAGTTTAGTTTTCAGAAGTTAAAAACCGAATTAAGTTGGTTTGGTTTTGGTTTTGATCAATAACCGACCCAAATCGATCCATGAACACCCCCCTAGTGGAATCCTTTAACTTGGTATGGTATTTAAGAAAAAAAAAGGAAGTTTTTAAAAATTTATGGTCTAAAATCATTCTTGCTGAAAATCATTTCATTAAAGGTAAAAAGGGAATTTTAAAGATAATTTGTTTCCAATTAGAGTAAGATGACAATCTTTTTGGAACGGACCAAAAAGGAAAGGACCATATAAAATGGGAGAGAGTATTTTCTTATTTAATTTTAATTTTTATTTTTACTTATTATTTTTGATAAATCAAAATATGGTAAAAAAAAGTTCTTCTATTATACCGTTAATTCATTAATTAGTATACATACTTGTACATTCACGAATATTTTAAAATGTAAAAATATTTAAATTAACATTAACTAATAAAATTTCTTATGCACTTAGTAATGTACTAGTCTTGTTGTACACGTTTTGCGCGTGATCAAAACTTATACCTCATTTGATGACAAACATTATAAAGAAATATTAAATTTGATTATGAACTTATAAAAAATAAATAATTTACTAATTATAAATTATTTATTTATAAAGGTCCTATATATAGAAGTTCTTATCACTAATTAGAAACTCATGGTAAATTAGAATTTTTCTTAGCGACGATAGGATATTTTCTTGATTCAAATAAAGAAGAAGTGGAAGTTTATTGAATAGGGAAAATTTATGATTCTTTCCATGTCTAGAAGTCCTTATTTTATCACTTCTTTCCATATATTTTAAAAGTTAATATTATAAATGTAAATTAAATAATAATTTTGAAAAAATGGTGAAAAGACAATTTTATCTAAAGAAGATATTTTTAATGAATGGCAAATAATTCAAACAACATTTCTAAATAATGATACAAATCGTTAACATCACCATCTTAGATTACCAAAAAAAACCATCACCCTCTTAGAGTATATTAAATTAATATTGTTTGTTGATACCTAATTTTTACCCTCCCAAACACAAATCAACTATTCAGCTTCTTCAATTTTTATATACAATTTATTTAAAAAAATTAAAAAATTAAGTCCAGCGCGTGGGGGCCTCGCACCTCCAATTCTTTTCTCTTCTTCTTTCCCCTTCAACGCTCCATTCCCCCTTTTCCCATTTTTTTTCCTTCTTCTTCAGAAAAACCGACGCCACCAACACCCGACCAACCCCCGACAATCCCAACGGTCACAGCACGCTTCCCATCCCTTTTCCCCCACGCGTTTTGCTTTATCAGGAATCGCCCCTACCCGGTTGAAAATTTTGAATTCGATTCAATTTCCCCCTTTTCCCATTTTTTTCCCCTTCAACGCTCCATTCCCCCTTTTCCCATTTTTTTTCCTTCTTCTTCAGAAAAACCGACGCCACCAACACC